>ML977190.1:81309-171270 GCA_010015705.1 Aulographum hederae CBS 113979
CAGGAGCAGAAAGCTGCAAACGCAGCTTCTAGGCAGCTCAGGAACGAGGATAAAACCGCGCACGCGCGCAGGCCTAGGCTTGCGCGTAATCGCAAGGGAGATAGCCTGGTTGCAGAAGCTCTGGAGGCCTGTGAGGATATTAGTGTTGAAAATAGTCGAGATGAGGGAGGTCCTGCGGGAAACCGTCCTCGGAGGATCATACGCCTCCCCGTTCGATTTCGTGAGCCCGAAAATTAGTCCTAGCTTTTCGCATGCTCTTTTTCTATCTGCCTATCAGTTTTCATTGTAATCCGTAAGGTCGTTGTGGTGCTATATTGTATTAATTCCGGGAGCTATGTCTGCGAGATCGAGTGCACGTGCACCGAAAGTGCACGTCCCCGGCGTCCCGTCGTCCCCGGTCCCCCGACAAACCCGTACCTCCACACTGCGAAACCTCATGGCTGATACCTAGTATTTGTAATTCTGAAGGCTTAGAATAAATCAGATTGCAATGGCCATGCAGACTATTGAGATTAATCAATTAGAGATTGCTGATGCCCTCAGTTAGGAGGGACTCGAATTATTTTCGGAGATGTTGGTGATGTTTATAGGTTTGGCGTAGAGAAACGTCGGAACCTTTGAACCAAGTCATCCCGTCATGTTTGAACCGTGATTCATGAAAGTTCTCTCTCTTTTTCAATTACTCCATATTATTATCAGTGTATTCCAAATTTCGGCCGGAGTTAATGCAGGTACCGCATCCCCGCATCCGCTCCATTACTCCAAGGGGAAATTCGGTGCTTACTTCCTGAAGCGAAATCCAATATCAAAAACCGAGGCCCTGCTTCCACGCCAAATCCCCAGCACCCTTTAACCTCTTCCAAGCTACCACCAATCCCCTCAGTCCGTCAAATCCAACTTCAAAGCTTCCTCTTTCTCTAAACCACCGCGCAAACACCCCAAAAACAATGTCAACCTCAACAATCGACCCCACCCTCGCCCCCCTAACCCCCCTCTACACGCCCCGCACCCCACGCTCCGAACCCCCCCAAATCACCTCCACCCTCTCCACCCTCGCGCTGCAAGAACACATCGAAGGCGGCTACTTCGCCGAAACGGACCGCGACGCCTTCCTCGTCCCCAACCCCTTCCACAGCATCACTCCAGACTTGCCGCGAAAGAACGACGACCCGACGCGTAATGCTTCGACGACGATTTTCTACTTCGTGACGCCGGGGAGTCCACAGGGCGGGTTTCATCGGAATAAGGCCAGGACGGTGCATACGTTGCATTGGGGCCGGGGACGCTATGTGGTGATCCACGCGGACGAAGACGATGTGCCCGAAGGCGGGAAGAGGGTCGAAACCTTCGTCGTGGGGAAGGATATTAGCAAGGGGGAGCGGCTGCAGTGGATTGTGGAGGGGGGCAAGTATAAGGCGAGTTATCTGCTTGCGGAGGAGGGGTGCGAGGGCGAGGAGAGGAATCCCGGGTTGCTGATTAGTGAGACGGTGGTTCCGGGGTTTGATTATAGGGATCATGACTTTTTGACTATGGAGAGGTTTGAGGAGGTGGTGGGGAGGGAGGAGATGAGGAGGGAGTTGGAGTGGCTTGTTAGGAAGGTGTAGGAGGGTGTGGTGAGGTAGTGGTTGTGGTCGTGCGAGTGTTAATGGGTGGAGATGAAAGTGACGACCTTGAGGGACAGTTTATCATGAGGAAGAGCTGAAGGAGTCGAAGAATTCGTCGGACAGCTTGATATCCAGCCCCGGGCGATCAAAAATGATAGTGGTCAGCGTACCAACTGCAATATCATCAGAAAAAGCACCAAAGACACAACAGTCACGTCTGCTAGAAGTCTTCATTTTCATCAGTTGAACCATGGAATCAATTACGACATAAAAGACCCACAACCCTCCAACCCCCTACCTCCTACTAACCCCAACATCATCCAAAAACACCACAACCTTCTTAAGCTGATTCCCACAACTAACCCCAAAATCCACATGCTGCGCCACCGTCCCCGCCGTCCACTCCACCCTCGCCATCACCCACGCCTCCCACACCCCAACCTCCTCACTCAACACCTCCCCCGTATTATACACATACGCATAAACATAGCACTGCACCCCCTTATACGCTTTCGGCACGAAATACCAAAAGCTAAATGTGTACTTATCCCCGACGCAGGTCGCGAACTCGCGGTAAAATCCGACGCCGTTGGAGATGGAGGGGAAAGTAATCTGAACGCTTTTTTTCCCGAGGTGCGCTTTCGCGGATGTGATGACGGCGGTTTCGTCGCCTTGGGAGAAGCCGGGGTTCCATATACTTAGGTCGCCGGTCTCGAAACTGCCGTCAGAGATGGCGGGGACGATATTGCAGACGGGTGGTGGACCGAAGGTAATATCGTCGACGAGGATGATGACTTCCTCAGTATTGGCGCAGGAGACGCTGACGTAAATGTAGGGATATGCGTTTTGCGGTTCGTCTTTGAAGAGGAAGACGGCGGAGACTTTTGTCCAGATGCCGGCGGCGGAGGGCGTGATGGGGTCGGAGCTGCCGCCTAGGATGCCGAGGTTGAAGGTGCAGACGGAGGCGTCGTAGTTGGTGGGGATGTAGAACCAGACGGTGCCGGTGTAGGTTTGGTCGGGGCAGAGGCCCTCGAGGAGTTGGAGGAGGGTGGCGGCGCCGTTGGTGGAGGGGAAGTCGAGCACCATGACTGAGGAGCCTGCGTGCGGAGGCCCGTATGTGGAAGTAGAGTCGGTCATTACCCCGGTGTCGTAGTTTTCGGAGTGGTCGGAGAGGATCCAGTTGGCTAGCCCGTCGTCGAGTTCGAAGCTGGGATCCTGGACGTGTGCCGTGCTTGTACATGAACCGGGTGTCGGAGTGGCGGTTGGCTCCGGGTCAGGAGTGGGATTGGGCGCTGGCGGCGAGTCTGGATCCATCCCAAAGTAGATGTCGTCGAGGTAGAATATAGGTTGAGTGGGACTCGTGCAAAAGAAGATGGCGATCTCAAGATTATCGTAGTTTGTGGGTTCAATTTCCTTAACCTCAAATTTGGTCCACTTCGAGGTCAGGTAGCTAATGTCCTTTTCGTAGATGTAGTAGCCGGTGGTTGTCCCTAAACTGAGCTTACAGCCTGTGACGTTGTTGCGCTTCGAGTCGACTGAGATCCAGAAGGACCCTTTGATGAACTTTCGTGACAGGTCATCGGGGATTCCCCATTGGTACAAGCCGACGCCTGTATAACCGTCTGGCAGCGCCGAGCCGTCAAGATTCATTTGAACCATGCTAGAGACATATAATTAGAATGGAACTTGACGTAACCAAGAGTACAGTTGAAAGATGGATGCCTACCCGCTGCCTGAATGTGTCGGGTTTCCCGTCTTCGCAACAGCCTGCGTGATATTATCATTCCCATACCCATAATACGACCTCCCATCCCACGCCGTAATGCCATCCGGACACTCGAAGCCCGGGTTGACAAGGAAGTTCGTAGCGCCATCAACAACCTGGCACTGCGGGTTAGGTTTCTTGGGCACACAAGCTTTGGCGCTAACATCGTCCATAAAGATTGAAATGGGCATACTCGAGCTGCAGCTCATATACATGGACAACTCCTTCGGCCGACCAGTCCCCGGAGTTTCAAACGAGAATTTCGTCCATTTGGTCGTCAGGAGGGTATTCAGCTCTTGCCGTACGTCGTTGTCGCCCCAGTAGAACCTACACTCGCTGAGGTCAGCGGGCGTGTCGAGGCGGAGCCATGCAGAGACGGTTATGGTGTTGCCATACTCCACTGCAGGGAGCATGGTGGAAAGGATGAAGTTGGAGTATCCCCTGTTGACGAAAAGGTAGGCCTGACCGGCGCCAGAGTGAGATGGCCGCCTCTTCGAGTCCTTGACCCAGAAAAATGCGGACGCACTGGCGCGGAGAAAATTCCAGCCCTTGACATTCTTATTGAAGTCGCCATTCTTGATGATGTCGGTGTTGGTGCAGTCCTTCGGGTGGTGACGAGGTCGGTTAGGATGGGGACGAGGACGTTTCGTGAATCTGGGCCGCTTGGGTTTCGAGGCTCTGTCGACTAATTGCGGGAGAACTGGAGTTGGATTGTAGATGGGAAGAGATACTTCTGCGCCTGGAATGGCGGAGGCGAGACATGTTGTCGAAGCAAAGGAGAAGGCCGCTACGACAGTACACGCTGCCGCGAAGCGCATCGTGAAGGATTCAAAATGAAGAGGGAAGGGGAAAATAAACAGATGAAGTAAAAACAGATCAAAGGTCTACAGCAAACGTCTCTCGTAAATTGCACCAACCTACAGTGGGGAAGACGCAGCTTTTGTCCACGACAGAAAGTCTCAGCTACATCAATTAAGCTCAACGCCATGCCCTGCGAGGCGTCCATTTGACAGGAATACGAGGGGAACAGCACCAAGTTCTGGGAGAGCCACATCGAGGCGGCCGCCACAAAAAAGGTCTGCGCAGTCGTCCCGGTGGAGGTTGTTTCTGTGTGGAAGAGCCAAGTGTGGTCACGTCCAGGGGCGGCGGTCCAGATCTTGAGTAACCAAGCGCGCTTCGCGTAAAATTACTCGGACAAGAGAAATGCGATTCAAGTAGCGAAACCTACAATAGACATCTCGTATACAAGTAGGCGTGTTATACGGAGTAGGTAGCTTTCGATTTGGATATTAGTATTTCCCTGATCTCTAAACCTGACTGAGGTCGAATCTTGCGGGGATGGATGCCACTCTGAAGTTAAGACGCAGACTATTCCTCTCCATGCCAAGACTTGCAGGAGGCCCCAACCGTGACAGCTGCAGCCAGGAGAAGGGAAAACCACCCTTGCTTCTGACAGTACTGATTCCCTTTCTCCCAAGTCATCAGGATCCTCCAGAAGATCCTCCAGAAATGGCAGAAAAAGCTGTTTATACATCCTGGCATACGGAGATAGAAGCTCTTAAACAAACTACCATATCATCTCCACCAGCATCTGCAGCACCTAGCACCTCCACCTTCTCCCAACCATCCACCAAAAGATCGCTGCACCTGGCCCCATCCCAAAGTCCTCCAAGTCCAGGTCCATATCCGTACTCTCCGTCCTCGCGCCCAGCCGCCTCATGCGCCCATCCGTCAAGAAAAAATTGTATAAAGAACATGATGCAAGAAGAAAAAGAACCGCCCCATTCCATCCCATTCCAATTACTGCAGTACGTGGTGGCCATCTACCACATCTGCATGTCTCGATCCTGTCCCGAGTCATCTGTGATTGGACTTTGCAAGAACTGTGAATTTTGCATTCCCAGGTAGTTTTGGCCCGAGGAGACAACATATGTGTTTCCATTCGAACCATGCGAGTGTTGCGAAGCACGGGAGTCAGGTCTGTAAGCCTGCCCTATGCCGTTCCCTTGCCCTTGGTCGTCGTCTTGACCATCGACTCCTGAGGAGTCTTGACGTTCTTGTTCCTAAACTGGGTAAGCGAGGATCCTTGACGGCTTGAAGCCGGGTCTTACCATCTGATAGCGCTGATATTGAGAAAACTCCTCCGCCTGCTGCTGCTGTTGTTGCTGTTGCTGGCGTTGCTGCTGCTCCAACTTCTTTTGTTGCTGCTGTTGTTCGCGTTGCTGCTGTTTTTGGACTGCAGATTGTGGAAGTTGGATCTGCGGGTGCATCTGCTGAACCTTTGCGAGATATGAGTACATGAAATTGCTGAGAAGGACCTGCGAGTACAGTTCGCGACGCGGGTTCGCAAGCTTGATGTGTGCCATGCGATAGATGGCCCTCTCTTCGAGGATGGAAAATCGCGTCCAGTTGTAGTCGATATCAGGCTTCAAGATCCGTGGGGGCGGTTCCGGGGACAAACCACGCAAGGAACTGCTCTTCTTGCTTCCAGACTCCTTCTCAGACTTCTTTTTGCCTCCACCGAATAGTGACGAGAAGATGCCACTCTCTTTGTCTTTCTTGGGCTCTCCCGAAGTCTTCCGCTTGACCTTTTGGCGCTCTTCTTCCAGCTGTATCGACTCCCGGTCAATGACGACGCTTTCCCTGCCCTTGGAACCGTCGATCGAATGCTGCAGAACGTCCAACCGCGTATTGTCATGCGCGCCGGCTTGTTGTTTTGTGAGTTTCGATTTCGACTTTTTGAGCACGTCCTTGTCTTCGCGCTCCTTCTTCTCTTTCTCCTTGTCTTCACCGCCCAGCAACCAATTCCAGCTGGTCTTCCTGGAATCGTCCTTCTTTGACTTCTTGTCCGACTTCTTCTCTTCCGCATATACAGGGATTGTCGTCAGGGCCTCCGTACCAGCTCCGTGTCCAGGCAGAGGCGAAGGGTGCTGCGCCATCTCATTCAACGTCTGATCTGGGGCACGGCCAGAAGCGGACTGAGGGCGGTTTGTGACGGGCCTCTGCGGCCGTGCAGGTGCAGGCCGGCTCGGCAATGGGCCTTGGGGCGGTTGCGTACGAGGCGGTTCATGGGATGAGGATTTCGAAGATTTGCGTTCGGGATGCTGCACGTTGCCGTATGTTCTCGGTGCTTCAACAGGAGGCGGCGTCTCTATAATTTGTGGTACATTAGCGGGTACATAGCCGGGCAAAGGTGCGGTGGTTCGGCCGTTGCTAGCTATTCTCGAGTGGAAGGGGCGAGGTGGATGCGATGTGCGACGTTCTGCCAACGTAGTCTGCTGCTCAGGACTCTCGAATGCATACTCGCTTGAAGGTCCAGATTCAGATGGCAGTGGAGGGGAAGGCCTTGGTTTCCGTCCCGGTCGCGAGAAGTTCTCGACAGTCGTGGGTGAAGGTGGCCCTGGAGATGGAATTGGCTCCGATTGGACTCGGATCAAGTGAGCTTCTGGTATTGTAGGGACTGGAGATCCTGGAGATCGCCCAAACTCTTCATTCTCTGGATCAGCGTGCCTTCCTCGAGCCACCCGCTGTGAAAAGGTGAGTGGTGCTGCACCCCCTTGCGCCCCCTTGCGTAGACTCCCTCGTCGATATGTTGTGCGCGTAGACCGCTTCAAGGTTTGTATTCCCGGTGCTGCAGGAAGAATGGGCATGTCTTCGTTTGCGGCGACATCACTCCCAGACTCTTGAGACATTCGCGTGTTGTCCAGACTGACCCTTTGCACCAACTTGCTTGGATCATTCACCAGATCTTCCAGCTCATGTACAGTAGGTTGCTCTGGTCCTCGTCGAATCGAGTGTGACCTCTTGCTCTCCAAGCGATCCGCTCCGTCTTGATATCCCGCTGGACTGTCAATCTGCCTTGACAGCATCGACTTCTTTCTTCGCAAGCTCGAAGCTCCAGAGTTCTCCCGCGACAAGCCATCCGATGAAAGGTACGACTCTTCTCCTCCAGATGTCCTTTTTATTGTCTTGACCTTGTCTTCAATGAATGTCTTGAACTCTTTTGGAGCCAACTCGGGATGTAACCGCGCTGGGACCCAGAAGAGTCGTGACGGATCCTCGTCGTCAGCGCCATGCAACGGCGGGCTTGGTGGCACTCTGAAGCTCCCAAATGATGGCAAATCTGGGTCGGAGGCATGGACGTCCATGGACATGCGGCGCAGCGCTTGCAGGTTGTTCAGTTCCTGGGCAACTGCGGCAGGGCTCGATTCGTAGTCAATGTCGTTCAAGGGAAAATGCTGCTGCGCGGTGTCTGAGGTGGTGCGGTTGAGTTGCGGAGGAGACACGGCCCCGTTTTCCTGTCCAAGCGAACCCGTTCGATACATCTTGGGCGGCGTGCTGTTACCGTTGACGTTGACGTTGACTGACGGCGACGTTCTTTCGTTGGAGTGTGTTCGGGTGATTGGGGTTCTCGGAGGGGAGGCTTTGGGAGGGGAAGATCGAATCTGGTCAAAGTATGTGGTGCTTTCGACGTTGTCGCCGAGCGGTGAGCCGACAAAGCTCAATGGGCGCGAGGCGCGTCGACTGAACTCATTGTCTTCGTAGAGGTTGCCAATGGCTTCGGTGACGTGGTGCGAGTCATCGCTGATGGATATCTGCGGCGCGTGGCCTCGTCGAGTGCGGTAGAGGTCTTCCAACTCTCGAGCTCGCTGCTGCGAAGTGGCATTCTGCACGTCATGGGTCTTGTCAGCAGCCATTTCGGAGTGCGAGTCGCTTCGAGCGGCTGCAGCAGTGCTCTCGGCAGCCGTCACGTCCGCGTCCGCACCGAAGAGAGGTCGCACGCCTGGGGGGGTGGGCATGGCCGGTGCGAGATTAGGGAGGGGACTACGAACCTGGCTCTGGGGTTGCATTGTGGTGAGATGTTGGCGGGCGGGGAGCCCTGGGAGCTGGCACGGCTGGGTTCGCACAGCACCAAGCGGAGCTCACAGTCTCGCATCGAAATGGTGAGGGAGGAGGAGGAGGAGGAACTGGACTGTACGGAGTGGTCTTGCGCTTAGGGGTTCCAAGTCGTGGACGAGGCGGAGGACGGCGAGTTAGGGCCAACGCTCCTCAGCCACAGATCTCAGCCACACCATCTGCCTATAAAGAACCTTCAGCCTTCCCTGGCCGCGGCAGACAAAGCATAAAGGGAGTCGAGCACGGGGACAACGCTGATTGTTTGTTTCCAGGTCGACAAGTTTCACCTTTCACACCTAGATGCCCCTTTGCCTATCCGTTTCGACTTCTGCTGTTCGTACTATAGGCTAAAGTTGCGAGACGGCATCATGATCACGTCGGAATAAGCTCATGTTTGGAGTTTCATCTCGCTGCTATCAAGTAGGTACTGCTACCAAAATTAGAATTCATGCACAGGAGCAGGTTGTTCTCAATGCACGCACCATAATACATCTGCTGTCATCATCTCATCTCCGGGGCGCACTTCTTCCGCCGCAATATACCCCTTTACGCCCCGCCACGATCGGACGTGCTCGCGTGCCTGTGCCAGCCCCAGCTTACAGGAGGTTTGCTAGAGCGCGCTACCCCATAAGCGCCCACACTTCGGCCAAGAACTCCAACCACAACTCCACCTGCAGGCGCTGTTCGATGTTATTGCTGCTGTCTTATGCACTCAATATGCGGCTGACAAAGGGTGGGCCTTGGCGCAAGGGACTGGATGCTATCTACTGCAGCCTACAGGCGAACATAAAGCTGTCCGCTCAGGAGATCGCATTCGAGAAATCCATTCTACTTCTCCTGAGCGAGTCCTATCGAAGAAATCGCTTTCCCAAGGATCGAGTGGAGATGTTTCACACTGGGAATATTCTTGTTTGCGTTTCGTTTGCGCCAGTCTTTCAAAACGGAACGTTTCACGATGCTGCAGATGTGCTCTTTTTCCACATGATGAAGACGGCTGCTGCGGCACAGAGACCAGCTCCAGCTGCGATATACAGATTGGTCCGATCAACAGGTTCTTCATCCGATTTTGGGAAGGCCGTCGAAGGGAACGTTGCCGATTCAGCAAGCTGTCACGTCAGCTATATTTTGTGAAGCAGGGAGTGAAGAACTTACGTGGTCAAATAACTCTGAGATACTTTTCCGAGTCACACTAACGTGCAATGGCGACGCCATGTTCAAGTCGGCAGTATATTTGTCGGGTTGCTGCTCGCTCCTCTGCATCGTCTTGTCCTGGTCCGCTTTGAGAGCAGTGTAAACGGCAGGCAATCCATTGAGGTGGGGATATTTCTTCCGTAGCTCCACAATGTGTGCAAAGCTGTCCGGGTCGCTGGAGTCGTACGTATAGCAAAGCAGATCGCAGGCATCAAGTTTCGACTGATTTTCGAGAATGGCAGGCTCCAGTTCGCCAAGTTCTTCCAAGATCAGGTAGCATTGTTTGCCGCCATGGAATTCAACACTATTAACAGCTGACCGTGGTTTGATCGTCGGAGAGTACATTGTGCTGAAAGGCCGATTGAGGAAAGCATTTAAAAGCGAGCTCTTGCCACTTCCGGCTGCACCAAGAACATAGCAAAGGAAGACACTCCGCTCAACCCGGCCGGGTTTGTTGCGCCTCTTCCTTGCTTTGGTGACCTTCAGGGCAGCCGTAGTGCCAGCTCGATCTGTTCCTTCGAAGCCAAGAAACGCAAGGTACTGCAATGTCGTATTTGGCTCCTCGAAAGTCGTCATACTCCATTGCGCCAGCCAGCCTTGCAACGTGATGTACCCAGCCTCGTTGCGTACAGTGCAGGACGGAAACGCCGAGTCAACCCATGAATGCGGCAAGCCTGGGGTTGGAGCAAAAAGAGCGGCAAGCTCAGAGTCGTTTAAGCCCCCGTCGTTATCCTTGTCAAAGAGGAGAAAAAGATCGGCAAAGAATCGGTAACCTATTGGACTGAGCTCGGCAGATGAGTACTGCGGAACATCAAACTTTGGTTGGAGAAATGTGTCTTTGAGACTTAGGCTGTCGGTATAGTGGAACTTGCGAAGAATGATCCAGACAGTCTCATGGCGTCCTTTCTCAGCATACATCTTGTTCAACACAAGGAAGCCCGTCTCATCGATCCCCTTCTCTGATGCAGAATCCGGGGCGGAGCGTTGAATAGAACCTTTGATATTTGCGAGGGCGTCCTCGGTCAACGATCTCTCGAAACACTTCATCTGGAAATCTTGCAACTCCTTGTCATTCAGGTAGCCATCTTGATCCTTGTCGCACAAGAAGAATATTCGTCGGAGGGCAGCAACCGCAGCTGGCTTGAGAACGCCCTCTTTGTAGTCGTAAAGGGGGGCTATAGGGAATGTGACGGCTTTTTGGCAGAGGAAGAAGACCTCATTGATGTTGTGATGTTCTCTTGCGCTTGTTCTTATGCACGAATCTATCTCCCGAAACTCGTTCATGACTGGCAGCATCTCGTCAGAGACAACTTGAGCGGTACTGCCATGGTTCTGCAAATCGGACTTGTTGGCACACAGAACCACAGGGACATTGACGCCGAGGGATCGGAAATAGGGCATCCAGAAGAGAGCGACGCGCTCATAGCTATAGTGATCTGAGTATACCAGTAGTATGACATTCGCTTTCCGCAACTCCCTTCGAAGCTTCTCCCGCTCTTGAGGCAGCGCCGACGTGTCGACGATGGTAGTTGTCACATTCTCTGGGGTACCGATGGTCGGGGGAAGCGTTATGGCGGGCAGAACAGGCTGAATTCTGTTGGACACAAAGGTGTCTTTGACGAGAGAGGTGATGAGGCTTGATTTCCCTGAGTAAACGCAGTCAGCGTGTGCCTTGGAGTTTTCCTTGAGATGATTTACCCGCTCCCTCGTCACCACAAACGCAGATTCGAACTGTCGAAGGGGTCAGCAAGTGTTACAGGTATGAGGTCATACTGTGTTTACCATTCGCCATAGTCTGAAATCTCGCTCTGGAGCTCAGAGCCTGACAGCTCCTCGCTTGAGGGTAAAATGCACAGAGACCTGCGGCCGGCCGGTGTTTTGACTGTCGCCGAACCGGAAACTGCGACAACAAACCTGTAGTTCAGCGATAGGTCATGGCACTTAATCGGGAGACATGGTATAGGGATTCAGGCTGGTCATGTTCACACTTCGCCAAGTGAGTATGTATTTGGTTTGAAACTGGCCTGAAGTAAATAAACGCTGAAGACAACACTCGAAGCACCAACGCGCAGGCGGACCTTTGGGTAAGGTACTTGAGCCACATGTGGCTGTGCGTGTGGCTACCGTATGGCTGTGGCTTTCACGTGCCCTTCAGTTGAAGTGGATTGAAACCTGTAAATTCAACGTAAATTTCCCCAACTCGAATAGACGTACTTGGCTTGCCGATCCGTAGATACTGAGCTTGAGATCAGCAGTTTGATATCTTTTCCATTGCACCTTCTACTCGTCTTTCTTCTATTGCTCTCCCATGAATAACTGGTATGTTCAGTTCAAAAAAGAAAACCCCATCAATCAGACCTATGCTCTCCTCATGATGTATCAACCCTCCAGCACACAATGGAATTTGAGTACTAGGGGTACACATTGTATTCGCCCTCGCATATACAGTATTCCACATTCAAGTTCCCCTTCGTCTTCAAGATCGCCGACTCAAGGACCAAACGTGGCGCCCACGTTCTAATCGAGCCCTATGGTAAAGCCACATTTTGATTTGTCGGCCATGCAACTTCTGCGCAATCTAGTCTGGTACCTTAACTGACAACTCCTCTATACCTTAAAACTCAAGATCTGCTTCCAGAAGTCTTAATTCGCAATGGAGCGGCTGACGTTTGCCTCCGCAAGGTTCCGTCACCTGGGGAAAGCCCGTTCATAGTGCTAGCGGCTGCTCGGGGGAGACCCCGTCCATCAGGCAGGCTAAAACCCCACAGTCGTCCTGAAGCAGGGCCTGTATATAGTTTCTAGAGCCCCAGAGCCGATCTGGCGTTTCCAAACTCGTTTGTTCTTTTGTCGCTTGTATTTCTGAACCAAAAAGCTGCCAGAACTTCCTCAAAACCTCCCATCTAATGTTGTGACCCATCCCGCCGCCTGTGCCACATAGGCACCATGTTGTGAGTCTGCCACTCCATCGGGAAGCTGAAGCTAACATCTCCCCGTGTGCTCCCTCCCCCTCCGCGATATCCTCAAGGGACCGGTCCTCCCCTCGAGACCAGCAATCTTCTCGAGAAGTACTCCGGCCCTGCGTATCAGCTGGTCGTAGGCGAAGGTTCGCCCGTCTCTCCTCGCGCCAACCTCGACAGAACCTCATGCGGCAATGATAGGAACCTACGTCCTCCGGGACGAAATACTGCTCGCTACGCCGCCTCCTCACCCTTCCGAGCCTCCAATCCAGAACATTAACCCCCTTGCAACGAACCTCTCCCCGCCCACCGCCGGAACGAAGCTTTCTCTTGCTGTGATCGCGCCGCGTCAGCCTTCACAGCGACTTTATCGCGCAGAGATAGAGGGAAGCGCATCGTCGATCGTCCGGCAGAGTATACAAGAGCATTCAGATGAAGGTCGAGAAAGCACCAGCGAGACTGGATCGCAGGGACAGAGTAATACGACAACCGACTTTTCGCACGTCCCGGTCTTTGGCCGAAGCAATCCAGCCTTGCACGCAATCAATGGGAAGGAGGTCAAAGACTCGCTGAAGAGACGAAAACCGAAGAACAACATCGTCAAGAGCAATTCCTCGTTCGTCTCAAGAGTTATACCATGCGACAATCTGACCAAGCGGTTGCAAGAGCACAATCCAGAGGGACTTTTTGCATTTGCGAATATCAATAGAGCGGTGCAATGGCTGGATTTGTCGTCATCGGAAAAGGTTTGCTTTGTCAAGGACGTATCAGGCTCGAAAGCCAATGCTGACGCCCTGAACAGCAAGAAAACCTGACCAAGATACTGTTCACCAAAGCGCATGCGCTCTGTCACGATGTCAACCCCATCACCAAGACTTCCACCCACATTGACATGGTGATGGGATTCTCTACGGGCGATATCATATGGTATGAGCCAATGTCGCAAAAGTATGCGCGAATCAACAAGAATGTCAGTTGTCTCATTCGATGTGAAGCCCGCCAAAGCTCATGCATGTCTAGGGGTTGATAAATTCCACACCAGTATCTGAAATACGGTGGATGCCGCATTCGGAGAACCTGTTCCTCGCTGCACATATGGACGGCACACTTGTAGTATACGACAAGGAAAAGGAAGACCTTGCATTTGTTCCGGAAGACGTCGGAGACATATTCGAGAAATCTGCGAGTGACTTGGGCCCACGACCTACGTTGCACGTGAAGAAGTCGGTGCAGTCCAAGAACCAGAAAAACAACCCAGTGGCATATTGGAAAGTTTCAAACTCCAAGATCAACTCCTTTTCTTTTTCTCCTGATTGCAGGCACCTCGCAGTTGTCTCCGAAGACGGGTCTTTGCGGATTATAGAGATCCACAAAGAACAGTGAGTAATCCCACAGATGAAGCAGGCCTGCTCTGACATCTCCAGGCTTCTAGACTTGTATCCGAGTTACTACGGCGGAGTGATATCCGTTTGTTGGTCACCTGATGGGCGGTACATTGTAACGGGAGGCCAAGACGATTTGGTGTCGATATGGTCTTTGGCAGAAAGCATGCTGGTCGCTCGTTGCCAGGGACACAACTCATGGGTCACAGCCGTCGCATTCGATCCCTGGAGATGCGACGAACGCAACTACCGGTTCGGCAGCGTGGGCGAAGACGCACGACTGCTGCTGTGGGATTTCAGCGTCGGGATGCTGCATCGACCGCGAGCAGTATGTTGCGCGAGACATTCAAACACATGGCAGAGGAGGCTGACGCGTTCTGATAGGCGTCAGTACGGCAACGAGCAAGCATCTCCTCCCACGTTCCCATCGTACGCAGCTCGGTGACGAAGCTCATGTCCGACTCGAACCTTTCATCGCACAGTCTGGGCTACGACGAGATCGTGCACCCACTCGAGCCGCGAGCAAGGACCGCGACGCTTCCCCCTGTTATGGTAATGATTCATTAGAAAGAGGCACACAAAGACACTGACACTTTTGACAGGCCAAAGCTGTAGACGACCACCCACTGTGCTGGCTGGGGTTTGAAGAGGATTGCATAATAACTACGTGTAGCTTCGGTACGTTGTGCGGTTTACATTTTTCCTTCTCGCAATAGGATTTCTGTTGGGATATCCCTGGGCCCACAGTATGTGCAGGAACGCGGTTGAACCCGCTGGGACTACTGCACATCATATCAAGGGCTCCGTTCAGATGTTTTGTAGGGATTCGTCCGGGCTGACCAGATGTTTAGGACACATTCGCACGTGGGACAGACCGCAAGAGGGTGCCAGCGGCGGGGAGGGCATCCCTTCTTCGTCGGGCAGCGCCTGATACTTATGTCTTATGGTCTCAAACTATTCCAGAAGCTTTTCGGCGCGGAGGGAACTGCGTTGAAATACGAGCACGAGGACAGGTACCACCATAGGGGACACAAAAAGAAGGGTTGGCGTTGGATATGGACTCGGAATAGGGAGATCGGCAAGCATGCCATGTTCGTTAGCTGTACACACCTAGCCGTGAGAGACATGTGCTTGTACCTTAAAGACGGGTTCAGTCCCGTCCGCTGATGCGCTCATCAGCCCTATGAACACAACCATGTCGTCCATCTGCGAGATCGCTACTCCGTTCGAAGGTCGCTTTTTCCGCAACCGCTTGTGAATGTATGTCATCAGTCTGTTGTAACCGAACAGGCTTTTCTCTCACCGACTGTCTCATTCACATTGTGAGGAGCGGTAGCCTGACATAAACCGCCCGTGGACTATAGCCGAGGGTAGCCAGACTCACGTGCTGACCATCTCCCCTACTCGGGACGACTCCACATTACTCAGGCGCCGCAGCAGCAACCGCAACGCAACCTCGCCCGAGTCCCGGAACAAATGCCGCCATCGCAGACATTTCGCAGTACCAAGCCTCCCGTGACAGGGCGACTCCTGCCAATGAGCCGCTCGGCATGGCTCCGAGATCGTAGCGATAGGATCACACACAGGAATCCCGCCAGGCCAGACCAAAGGGAGGACGATAACAAGCTTCACATCGTCACAGGGGAAACGTAGGAGCCGCCCTTCATCCCTCTCAGCTGATGGCAGGGGGGCATTCGAGCGTACCCCCACTCTTCTAGCTGTTGTAGTAGTAAGTCCTTTGACCTGTCCGTGGCAAGTTTCATGAATCCTTCTTTCTTCACCAACCTCTGCGTTGCCGTTGTTCTTTGCATCCCGTTCCGCTGTTAGAGGGAAGCCGTCCGCCCATTGTTTTAGCTCCACCCCGCCGCTTTCTACCCTCGCCCTACAAGCGGAACAAAGGAACTTTGCTCCCCGAGTCAAGCTCCTATCAGACCCTCTTGCCCAAAAAGCTTCCCAGGCGTGCCTTGCCCATTCTTCGCTGCGAAACGATACTCTTTTCCAACGGTCGTTGTTGACCCCTCGAGCCCACCATGGTACATACGCCCGCAGAGTATCTATTCGCGGGCAGGCAGAAGAATTCTACAAAGACGTTTGAGATCATGTCAGTAGCTTCTTGTAATAGGCGGTGTGGCACACGCTGACTTTGAATTCCCGCGCAGACCAGACAATCCCTTCGTCGTTTTCAGCGGCCGAGATGCAGATGCTCCTCCAGTCGAAGTGGCGGGGAAGCTTGTCCTCACAAATTCAGATTACATTAATGTTCGCAGCATAAAAATCAAGTTTGATGGGCTGCGGAAGGTCTCGTGCGTCGCCAGGGAAATCCGTATCAATTGAAGGGTCCGCTGACAAGATCGCTAGATGGCTCACCAATGCCGTAAATCCTCACCCCATCGTTCAAAAGAAAACCTTCTACCACGACGAGAACATCATGTTCCCCACCGACCCCACCAGCAGCACCGTGCACAAAGTTGGCGCTGGACGTCACGAATGGCGATTCAGCTTCCAGCTCCCACAAGCGATGCCAGAAAGCGTTGAAGGCCTACCGGGCTCCTACATCGTATACGATCTTACAGCAACAGTGGATAGGGGTTACATGACGAAAGATCTCAACGCGAGGAAACGTATACGGGTCATCAGGACGTTGGGTAGCGATTCGGCGGACAATTTGACCCTGGAGCAGGTACATACCAAGCTCGAGGCGGATGGGAAACATTCTGACCATGACAACAGATCAACGAGGACATTTGGTCCAACAAGATCAGCTACAAAATCACCGTGCCGAAAGTGAACTACATATACGGCACTTCCGTCACTGCCGACTTTGTTCTGACCCCCATTAAAAAGGGCCTGACAATTGGTGCAATCTCCATGGAATTGGTTGAAAAGGTGGCAGTAGCGACAGAGTATGGCGGAGGGCTGGGCAGCACGCACACGAGTGATTCCGTGGTGTGCAAAAGGACCGCAAATATGCCTCCGAATTCGGGGGTGGAGTTGTCAGACGAAGAAGCTCTGGGTTCGCTCTGCGACGAGTCTTACCACTTCCAGATGACACTTCCCTTTGAGAAGAGCTTGAACAAGTGTCGACAAAGTGTGGATACGGACTGCATCAAGATCGACCACAAGCTACGGATATACGTGAGCCTCCACAATCCAGAGGGACATGTGAGCCAGCTGCTTGTCAAGAACATGATGTCTCTGTTCATCTCACCAAATCTGCCGATTTGCGAGGACAGAAGTGTTTCGCTCAATCGGATACAAGAGGTGGAAGCAAACGCAATGAACGAGACCAACTTGGAGGCGCCTCCAATATACGGTCGACACCAACTCGATCTTCTCTACGACGACATTGAAGCGAGCGGTTTCAACACCCCCAGCGGTTTCCGTTCTGGCGTCGCAAGTGGCATCAGCACGCCATTCACAGCACAAAGCCGTAACGCGTCAAGCGAAGATTTGGCATCGCTCGACGCTGTCGCAAACGGCGACCACTCTTCGCATAGTCAAGGCGGTGGCGCATCTGCCAGCGCGCTACATTCTAGGTTGGCGACGCTTCAAGAGTATGGCTCCAGCCATGCCGCTCGCGCTGCTTTCCGCCAGTCTTCGTATCATTCGGGCATTAACACTCCCTACAACGGAAACGAGGGAGGCCAAAGCGGCGGTGGATCGAGCCATGACTCCAACAGCAACCAACCCTCGCGGAGGGGATCTGGCCACGGAGGATACTTCGCGTCGTGGCAAGTCAATGGCGGCGAAGGCTATGATATGGAAGCTCTGGCGAGAATTCCCAGCTACAACACCGCTGTGAGAACACCCGCGGCGGTTGGCACGCCTGGCGGAGAAGGACTGCCCACTTATGAGATCGCGGTGAGCAGGAGAGGGAGCCAGGAAGACCAACACCTGGGTGAGGATCAGGAGCGAGTCCTCCTTCCTTTCGACCAGCACCAGACGCAGTCGAATGAGGCGAGTGGACATGGCACGCCGATTAGCGATGGGAGTATTACTACGGTGACGGATTTGCGGACGGCGTTGCCTGTGCTGCCACAGTTACCTATTCCTGCTCATCAACGGAGGACGCCTGAGAGATGAGGTGGCGGACGAGGCCTCGCATTAACTTACGAAATAGACACGTAAAAGGAGGATATTTGTATATTTTCGAGGGGCCGGTACTGGAGTGCATAGGTATGGTTATGGTGTTGGTTGGGATACGTGTATGGGTATGGGTATGGATCAATGTGTTCCTCGTTCCTGGATGGTTTCTTGCCTGCTCCTTGCTCTGTTGGAGAGGCCATGCTAGCATTACTGTTGTTTGCAGTTACATACCATATATCCCCACTTTCATAGACATATTGAAGAATCGACTCTGTTCCTCATGAACTCAGAGGATCATTCCAACTCCCAAGACTCGAGCTGGAATTGAAAGTGCTCTTCACTTTCCTGAAACTTCTCCGGCGGTCCTGGCTGTGGCAGTGCACATATCCTTCGGCTTGCCGGAACCTCTAATTATTCCCAAAGTGACCTCAAGGTCCCATCGCGCGCTTCCCGTCAAGGAAATGAAATGGTGATAGCCAGCATTGTTGTCTCAATCTGGAGTCGTTAGGGTGTTCGCTCTTTGCACAGCCTCACGGCGCTCAGAAAATGCCGGATCGATGATGGTGGAAAAAGGAACGCTCGAGACATTATGCGCCACAAGCGTGAGGGTGGGGATGCGTTGGGCCAATAGGAGGCGCATGTTTTGTTGTCGCAAGGGTATCACGAGATCTGGGCTTGGTGGTGAGGAGCGGAATGCCTATGTGCACGGGCCAGAGCAGGTCGAGGCGAGGGGTGGGCCTGTCGGGTGCATTCTGTGGGATCCCCTTTGTGTGGGTGATGTCATGGGGGGGGGGGGGAAGATCTTGGACCCTGCTCGATTTTTGACGCGGTGAAGAGCCAGACCTGGTTATAACTTCTGCCGACCTCACTTGCAGCTTTGGAGAATATTATTCACACAAGATACCCCAACCTCATCACATCACCTGCACTTTGCAACTTCTCCTTGTTTCCACCTCCAACACGTACCTCACCTGCTTCTTCAATTCAACAGCTCCCCGAATCCAACCACCAACACATCACCATGGCTACCCAGAGCAACCTCCCCACAAGGACCATGACCAACGACAGCGATGATGAGGCCATCCCCGAGGAAGACAACTCTCAGGTATGTGATTCCGACAGTGAACCTCTAATCCAACAAGACAGCACTGTCCGAAAGAATCGAACTGACAACACTCAGGTCACGAGGCTCTTCAGCGAGCGCCTGCGCGCCTGGAAGCACGCCTGTGGCTACCTCGAGGACTATGTCACCTCGACCGAGAAGATGCAACATGCTCACGGCAAGGAGTACGAGAAGGTGTTGAAGGTGAGAACAGTCAGTTCTCGAAAAGTGTGCGGCAATGCTGACTCCTCCCCCTAGAGCGTGTCCAAGCCCCTCAAGGAGGGCGAGCACTTTGACCAGCAGCTCGGTGGCATCGCTGGCCTCTTCGACAACATCCGCTCCAACACCCAGGGCATCTCCAACAACCACTACGAGACTGCAAAGACGCTCAAGGGCTCGGTACTCCCCATCTTCGAGCGCCTTCACACCGAGATCAAGAACAAGACAAAGGAGCTCACCAAGGGCGCCGGTAAGGGCAGCAAGGCCGTCGAGAAGGCGCGCAACACCACCCAGAAGCACATTGAGCTCTTGGGCCAACACACCGCCTCCTTCGACTCGACCGGCGGCAGCCTCAAGGCAGACCAAGATCCCTACATCCTCCAGCGCGGTGTTCTCCACCGCCTGAACAAGCAGGTCATTGAAGAGAACAACAATCGCAACGACCTCATCTCCGTACAAAACAACTTTGCCGCCTTTGAAGAACACATCGTCCAGACCATCCAGTCCGGCCTGAACCAGTTCTACCAAACCGTGACCAAGCAGGAGGAACTCACCAAAGCCAACTACGGCGACATCATCGGCGTCGCCCAGCGCATCCCCCCAGGCTTCGAATGGCAGAGCTTCGTCAAGCGCAATGCCGAGACGCTCATCGACCCCAACGCACCCGCGAGGTCCGTCGGCAGCATCGCCTTCCCCAACCAGAACCACAAGGCGACCCAGCCCCTCATCGCCGGCTCTCTCGACCGCAAGGGCACCGCTCTCAAGAAGTTCAACACGGGTTACTACGTGATCTCCCCGTCCAAGTACCTCCATCAATTCAAAACCGACGACGACTTTGCCAGCGACCCTACCCCCGAGATCTCGCTCTACCTCCCAGACTGCATGGTGGGATCCGTTGACGGCGTCAAGTTCAACATCAAGGGCAAGGACGCTTCCAAGAGCTCCATCGGCAGCAAATTGAGCATGAGTCACGAGTACGCCTTCAAAGCGCACACGGCGCAGGATGCAGCTGCCTGGCATCAGGTTATCTCACAGGCGGCCGGCAGAACCACGAGCGAGACGCCGAGTAGCACCCCCAGCTCGCCCATCACGGACAGGAAGACGGGCAGCGAGGAGGCGAGCGTGGCCAGCCCGACCAGTCCAACCGCTCCCGGCGAAGGCACTGCAATGCCCGCTGGCGAGAAGCCACCAGTCGTCATGGAGGGGTATCAAGCCCCCGCGCCCGGAGAGAAGAGCACTTAAACCTGCTGTTTTGCATCTCGAACACGATCGGCTAACGCGAACAAAGCGGCTCTAGGGATTCTGAGGATGATGACGCTCTCTACGACATTCAAGGTCGCGAGAGGCCTGGGACTGCGGAGCTGGGAAGGGGTCAGAGGCCGAGGAGTACTTTTTTTGTGGACCTGGGCGGTGCGGTGGATGAGGAGGGGGCGGGGGTGGAGCAGGCCAGTCCGGGTTTGAGTGATGGGGGTAGGGGCGGGAGGAGGGGGCGGTTTGGGCTGTGGATGATCAAGTGAAGGGTCGTTCTTCGAGGCCCTATCTTTGACGTCTTTCCTGGCCCTGATCGTTCTGCTCATCTCGGCGGATGGCGATTCTCTCGAACCCTAGCAGCTGACTGTTCTGTTCTGCTGCGGTTTTCTCTCCACTATGTTCTTTTTCTTATATTCCCCCCCCTCCTGCACCTGTGTTCTCTTTTCTATTTTTCATTCTCATCATCCTATCCTCATTTCTGTTCTGATTTTCATTCTTCACTTCTTCCTACCTAGCCCTATGCGTCTCGTCAACATAAAGGACTAGATGGCGGCGGTAGGCTTTTTTTTTCTAAAAAAAAGTATCGACTTTGTAATGTACGACGGGATGACTTCGGACGGATCTGTTCGTAGCCAGTAGCTCTATAGCGGTTTCCATCTAGCTGTGGTTACCACTGAGAAATGGAAAGAATGTTCTTATATACTATGATTTCTCGACTTCTGCGTTGGAGATCCGTGTATATAGGCGATATTAGGCACTTGCCAACGCGACAAGTTTGTCACGAGCCAAGAGACCAGGCTCCTACCATGGCTACAAATCCGTAAGTCTTGAATTTACTGCTACTATGGCACTACTGTGCGGACGCCGGCAAGATGTAGAGCGAGTCGAGTCTCCCTAGGTAGGTATTAAGTCACCGTATGTGCCAGAACATTTCATTCACCAACTAACAATAAACAAGCACGAGCAAGCAGCAACAACAACACCAAAAGAGTTTTAAAAGCACGTTTTACATTGAAGTCGACAGCGCGGGTACTACTAGCTAGCTATTTCCACCCCCTTGGGAATCAAAGTCAAAGTCAAAGTTAACGTTAAGCAAAGTCCTTTCCTTCTCTACTGCATCCACATACACGAGTTCGGAGACCATTCCATCGATCCATTTTCCACTATCCAGCCAAAGCAATTCCTGTTCCCATCCACCTTTTCCCATTTTCCCATTTTCCCATCCACCCATCCTGTCTTCCCATTGGTCTCCGTGATACATGATTTCCCCATCCCATCCTATCCCATCCATAGGTACTCCTGCACCAAAAGCAGTACAGATCCGAAAAATCCTAAAATGCAGCCAAAGCTAATGCGACAAAGCAGCAAAAGAGAAACGAGTAGTTAAAACGGGGTATCCACAAATCTAATCCACAGATTTTAGAAGCGAAGATAAAAGAGAAGAAAACGCCCATAGCCGTAGCCAAAACAAAAGCGCAAACCGAACAAGCGGTCGTGGGGCTCAAAGAAGCGGAGCGGGATAGGTAAGATACGAAAGACACAGGCGCGCTCCACCGACCAGACCGCACCGTCCGTCCATCCATCTTTGTTCCTGCTACGCAAGCGTGCGGAAGAGGGAGAGGGAGGGAGGGGGGTTAGGGAGTTTCGTCGCCGTGTTCTTGTTCGGGGTTGAGAGAGAGGAGGGGTATGAAGAAGGGGTGGGGTTAATTCAAGAATGTAAGGCCGAGTCTGTCTTGAAGTAAAGGGACTGACTGGCGAGGTGTGCGAAAAGGGGGAGTATATGTGTGCGAACATGCGCTGCAGAAGCAGAAGCGAAGAAGAGAAGAGAAGGTAGAGGTAAAAGTAAAGAGAAGACGCATGCTGAAAAACATTGTCGGAGAGAAATAAGTCGAAACATCAAAGTCGTAAGAGTAAAGGCGTGAAAAAGGTGAAGATCGTCCAAAACGAAAACGGAACGGCTCTTCTACACAGTCCATGATGGTCATCCAAACAAACAGGGCAGCAGTCCTCATCCCCAGGAAGAAGAAGGAAGAAAGAAGGCGGGTTGCTGATCCTTCTCTCGTGGAAGATCCGACCTGGTCGATTGCGCAAGACAGGCGAGACATGTCTGTGCGAAAACGACAGGGCGGAACAAAACACGAGAAAAGACCCGGAAACCCGCCAGAGAAGAAATTGAGCCCTGCGTTTCTGACTCGACAGCCGCTCGATCGGCGAAGGATCAACGGGTGTCAGACAGGCAGTCGCAAACAACAACGGCTTTGTCCCTTCGAAACACGCGACGGGACGCGAAACTTTGACGCGCGTGTTCCTAGTAGCCACAGCAACGACTGGCTATAGCGCAAACATAACCACACCCGCAACAGCAGCGACAACAACGCCCCCAAAATCCCCAGCCCCAACCCTCATCGCAGCGCCGGTAAACTGCGCAGGCGGCGCGCCACTAGGTCCAACCCCCGACACGGTCGCGTTGCCAGGAGCACTCGAACCACTGCCAACGGGGAAGGGCGCGCTGACGACGGTCGCGACGGTGGTGCTGGCGATGGTGGCGACGCTGGCGGGCGCGGTCCCGATGGCCGTCTCAGTCGTGACGCGGTAGACGGTGCGGGTTGAGTAGAATGTTGCGGTTGCGGTGGAGTCGGAGGAGGGGGATTGGGCGAGGGTGAGGGGGGTGGTGAGGGCTGCGAGGGCGAGGAGGAAGGTTGAGGTGCGCATTGTGAGTTGCGATTGGGTGTGTGGTTAGGAGGGTGGGTTGAGACGACGATGTTGGCAACCGCGGTGGTGGGTGTGGAATGTATGCGATCGCTCGGGTGGTTTGTTTATTTTCCAATGCGATTTTGGGATGGTGAGGTCGTCTTCGTTGTCGGAGTCGGTCAATCGATGGCAGCAGTAGAGCTATTGGAGGTTGGACGTGCGATTGAGGTTGTCTGGGGTGTAATGACTGTGTGGTAGTGGTTTCGCGGAAACAGCTTCAGGCGCCGGCCTTGGTAAGTCGTTCTCGGAGTATGTATAGAGGTTGTTGTTGTATGTTTGTTTTGCGTATGCGTAGTAGAGACTGATGGTCTGGCAATTGTCTAAAGAGTCGACAAGATGCGCAGCAGCGTAGCAATGAGAGAGAGGCTGAGTAGTGAGGACGGGAGAGAGAGAGAGTTGGGACAAGATTAGAAGGATGCGCGACGAGGATTTGATGAAGAAGAAGGCCTTCAAGCTACTCTAACTGGGAAATGAGACAATGCGCCCCGACGGTCCTCACCATGCCCGAAATGTCGCGATCCAGGAACCCGCGCCCGCTCATTGGCTATCTCATCTCGCTTGCATCACCGACCGCCAAATTTCGCAGTAGCAAGGTTTAGTCCCAGTTGCCGTCGCCCAACCAGCTGACTCAGGCGCTTTGAGACTGCACCAACTGCTGGGGAAACACTCCGAGAATTAACGCTTTGCCTGAAGGGAGTCTAGTAGGTCCAGTTCTGGTGTAAGCGCATGGCTGTGCTGCAGCGTCTCGACGGCAAAGTTTCCGGTCAAGCTATCTTCCCCACGGTAAACACCCGCTAAAAGGTGCCAGACCCACCGTCGTCCCATAGACTGACTGGGTTTTGCAAGAACGTGGGCGAGGAAAGTCTCCAACGGCGGATCGGCCCAGCGTCGGGAGATTTGCGAGACGGAGGCAGGGATTTAGATGATTGTTCCTATTCGCTGCACCGGGTGTGGACCGTGTGGTTTTCATTTCTGCGAACGTCTTTCTGTCTGGATCTTTGGATCTGGGTGGAGAACTGGGGTTGGAGAGAAGAGTTTGGAGAGGCCCAGACATCATCAAATCAACAACACCACCCCATCCATTGGAGCACCAACAAGCGCCGCGCGGAAATGGCATAAACATCTCTTCTCTGATTCATCGTCCATCTTCCAACATTTGGTTTCCTTCTCTCCACCCCTCCCATCCAGTCCCTCCTCTTACCTTCCCAACTCCCTTTCCGCGTCCTTCCTGTTTCGAGTTCCGTTTCCGACTCGTACCACTTACCGCCAACTCCAACGCATCGGCAATTCTTCCTCTAGCCCCGTCAGACTTTTCACAAGAAACTTTGGAGCTTCGAATCGCGCTTCTGCGACTGGCCCTGATGAGTCGGCATAACAGGTATGATGAGAATAGATCTTCCAGTCCAAGCTTCGTACCTGCGTCTGCGTCCCGACCTTGCTCCTGCATGCCCCAGGCTTCCTAACTCCCAACAACCAAGACCGCAGCCAGTCCCCATCACTGGAGTTGCATGACCTGATACCATCAGGGTTCGGCAGTTCGACTCCGGCGAGACATAAAGCACCTCTACCACTACTGTCGACAACGCTGTTCCAAGTTCTAACTCTAGACTTCACCTGAAGGCTCAAGCTCAAGCGCAAGGGCCGGTGAAAGGTTAGGTATCCAACCACCGCATCCATGAAACCAACAGTTACAGGACTGACACGCACGCACGCGAGGATTTGAATCCGTGAGTAACCCTACCACGACCAACCACACAGCCTCTGAAACGAATAGATGAATTTCTTCGGCTTTTCCTCCCCATTGTCGTGATTATCTATTCTCGTCGCTTGTCACTATTCAATCAAATCAACAATTCTGCCACTGGATAGGCCAGACCTGCCAGACTGTCTCAAATTCCAATTGCTATTGCTTTAATATTAGAATCACTCACACACTCCTACACTCCATGGCAGCTCCGACGCTGACGCTGACGCTGTGTTCCATTGACAGTCGGAACGCCAGACCTCCAGCTGAGTGTAGTAGTACATTGGGGTACACGACGACTATGCATCATCGTCGCAGCTCGAATTGCAGGAGTCAGCGGGTTAGAGACAGACCCGATGACCTGGAACTGACCTGCTGTGCTATGCTGTGCTGGGCTATACCTGTGCTCGAGGAGAGGCGGAGTGGCATCTTGAACTGAAGAACCTGCAAACTGGTTGTGTTGTTCTTCAGTTCGCCACTCTCTGACGGGTTACTCTCTTCCGCAGTCGATGGTAAGTTCCGAGTCGCATAGATAGGTAGGTCGGTACTCTCAAACCCCTCCATACAAACTATATATCTACAACCATCGCCGTCGTGCTCCATCTCCCCGTCTCTCAATCATTCATGGCAACGCACGAGCACCTGCAATCACTCCCAGATCATATAAAAAAAGTCTACTCAGACATAAGATACGCTGAGGTGGCATCAATGCAAAGCAAAGCCACAGACACAAGCAATCAACTTCGAAGAAAGAGAAAGTGGTGAAAGACAACGCTCCCAAGTCCCGTGAAAATGCCCATCAGTGAACAGCCCTGTTGATGACCCGAGGGCTGATCTGTCGCTGCGCTGCATGCAAGTGTGACATAAAGCCAAAGAAAAAATGAGATTCGTCGGAGGATGAAAAACAACTCAGCTCGGAAGGAGATGAACTTGAAGGGATTCTCGGGAGGTCATATATGAAGTGATGGGATGCTGTGATGCTGTGATGACTAAAGAGAGTCCCTCCCTCACACCCTCCCAGGGAGGCAACAACAGTTACAACGAGTCCACTCTCCATCGCCATCTGGTGCCACGTCTCCTTTCCCTACTCTGCCAATTCTTCTATGCAGAAGCAGTGGATAATATGGTCATTCCGAGCCACAACCTTATCCTCCTCAGTCTGATCAGGAGGCCACCTCAGCTACCAGGACATGTAATTGCAGCATGAGCAGTAGCATGGCAGACCTCTCTTCTCTCTCTGCCGCCCTCCATTCACTCATTCGGCAACACATCCCCAGCAATACCCCGCATGTGCATGTCCATGAACCCTCATGCGGATGACCTGGACAGGTTTCGGCGGCACCGGGACCCTCCCCCGTGGCACGGCCCTCTCGTCGGCGCGCCTCTGAGCGGAACCGGGCATCCGCGTCCCTCTGCCACATGCAAAAGCTCACATTAGCACTCCCCATTCATTGAAAAGGACCATGTATCTCCATAGTCCCCCCATCTTACCCTCCCTCAGCAACCTCAGCCATCTCCCACAACCTCCGACAAATCTCCTGCGCCTCATCGCCCCTTGGCTCCCTCGCCGCGTCCGCCGGTCCATCGCTCCCGAAACTATGCCCGCCAGCACCTTCGCCGTCGCCCTCGGGGCCGGGCACTTCAAAGCTGACGCGAGCGCGACGACTACTGTGTTCCGACGCGCGCTCCTCCGCCGCGTGGCTCAGATGCTGCCGGTTCTGGAAGCTCGAGCTCAGCCCGTAGCGGTCGCTGCCGCTGCCGTTGATCTGGCTTGAGCGTGCGGAGCGGGGGGTAGGGGCTTGCTTGTGGGTCGGGGTGCCGGGGACGGCGTGGATACGGGAGATGGAGTCGGCGACGGGGTTGCGGAAGCGGCGCACGACTTTGTATTCGAGGGCGGCCTGGTCGAACTGGCGCTGCAGGCGAGGGTCGATGCGGCCGCCTTCGATGCTGGAGGAGGCGTAGTTGATTTCTGCGTTGAGGATCTGGGGACCGCCGGTGCGTGGGAGGATGGCCGGGATCAGCTTTTGCGGCTCAATGTTGGAAGAGGCGCGCTGGAGATCCATCTTTTGCTGCGTGCGAGACGTGTTTGCGGGTCCACCGGCAAAGACGCTGCTGCTGGGATTGCCGCCACTCGAGCGCTGTGACATGGTCCGAGAATGGAAGAAGTTGGACGCTGCCTTGTTTGCAAAGTTGGGGAGGCTCTGGTTGCGCTTCATGGGGTCGCCGTCGCCGTCGCGCTGCTTCGATTCGTCCCCCTGAGGAAGGAAACTCCCGTCCTGAGGGGTGCCGCTCGCGCTGTCGCCATTGATGAAGCGCGATACCACGTCACGACCTGGAGTGTCACCCAAAGTCGAGCCCTGGCTGTTTGCGAGGGAGCGTGGATTGCGTGCGTCAGGAGTGGCAGTGGCGGAAACGGCGGAAACCTTTGGTTGAGAGGTATGTGGGTTTCGTTGGAGTAGGCGGGAGGTGATTATATCGGCGTCTGGCGGCCGCGAAGATTGATACGAACTTGATCCGTTTATCCGGTATGCGCTTTCACGGTTGTGTTGTTCCTCCTCTTTGTGATTGTGATTGCTGGTCGATGGTGTGCTGCCTGGTGGTGGGCGTTGCCGGCTCTCTGAAGTGCCGTCAAAATGAGTCCCTTGTCCATGCTTGTCCAGATTCTCGGCGACAGAATTCTGCCGTGTATTCGTACGCGTTGTGGCAGGAGACTGTGACTGCGAATGGCTCGCTTCGGTCCAGTCCTCCTCTTCCCGTCCCTCGTCCTCGCCGACGTCAAAGCGAACATGCGATTGCTGCGGCTTGTGTGGTGGGCTGCCCTCCGATTTCTTCGGATTCGAGCGTTGTCGCTTCATTGCTGGGGGTTCCTGCTTGGAAGTCTTCACGATGTTCTTGTGGGATGGATTCCGGGCCAGCTGGCCGCTCGAATGGTTCTTTCTCAAGGCGGTGGTGGAGGTGACTTTGGGCACGACCATGGCCGAAGCATTGCGCTTCACAAAAGCCGGGCGCGGAGATTTGGGGCTCGTCGAGGTAGCCAGGTTGCCAGAGTGGGAGCGGCGGTGCCCTTTGGCCTTCTCATTGCCATCGCCTGGATGGGCGGGCTGGAGCTTGCCGAGCTTGTTGAGGTTCTTGCCAAACGACGTGTTGCGAGGGCCCATGCGAGAGTGGGTGCCGCCGACAATGTGCCTCACGGCCTTGGAGCGATGGGGAGTCTGGCCGTCGCCGGAGGGGGAGCGGGCGATGTATGAGGACGACGACGAGGTTCTGGGGAGCGAAGACCGCTTGGGTGGTTGTTGGGTGTGGGCGTGGGCATCCTCCGGTTGGGGCATGGCTGACTGTATTCCATGCAGCGGGCTGTGGCGCGGGCTGACTGACGCAGACGCAGACGCAGACGCAGACAACAAGACGACAGACTGACGACTGGCGGGAGCGTGGGCTGTGGTGTCGCGGACTGCGGTGCGATGGAGTACGGTACGTACCTGTCGCTGGGGCGAGTAGAGGTGAGGAGATCGGCCGGCGCTGGGGGAAGCTGAGATGCGCAGACTACGAAGAAGCAACAGGTTGCAGGATGGTGACTGTCTGCGGCTGCGGGACAGAGTGCGGATTGGAGCAATTGGCGGGTGTTGAGTGTGTCTGTCTGTCTGCCAGCGAATTGTCCTGGGCTTGGCCCGCGGTTGATGGCAGAACAATGACGATCGCAGCGGCAAGTGCCGAGAGCAGCGAAAAGCTGACTTTATTCTCACCTCACCCGTAGACCTCACCCGTAGACCTCACCTGCTCCACCGAACTCTTCCGCTTGTACTTCACCTCACTTCTGGAATGACTCTGCTTCCTTTCCCATGTGCAACGGCATGGGTCAGGGTAGAGGTATCTCTACTGAACGGGGCGACGGGACAAACGACCCGGTTCTATAGCAACCCCCCCAATACCAACCGCATCTCTACCTGACACGAAACTCCATGTCTAGATGGGTATCCGCCCGTAAATCATGAACCGAAGTGTGATGGCAGCTCATCTGTAATCCTATAAGGTCCACGCCATACCCGATATCTACTCTCATTTGGACATGCCCCTACAACGTTTGCATTCAATCCGTGGACCGTTTGCAACATCCCCTATCCGACGCCAAGGACATCTTATCTCTCATGTTTACGTTTTGCCACATGTATTCTGATCACACGCGTTGCTGTCGAGGTCTCAGAAGGTGAGGCGTGTGTCTTCGCGAGTCAGTGTAGATAAAGTCTTGAAGAGTTGGCGGCAGATATCTGATCACATGTCAATGCTCGGATTAGGAAATTTGAGATATCTTGACATCCAGTGACATTGTTGACCTTGGACAAGCGCTTTCAAGGCGATTCGAATAATCCAAAGGCTCAGATCATCGACTTGGAAATAGGGGTTGGAGACGATCGAAAAGATCCAACCATTTGAAGCTGGAGATGATTGCACAAAATTCAGATATCTGTCAGTAAGCTGTTCAAGTCGATCAAAAGCCTGATCCTTAATGGTGTCCACTCCGTGTCTCCTATCTACAGTATGTCCTGTTTCAAGTGTCCTATTTCCAGTGTCTCCTGTTTCCAGCTCCTTTTCTACTTAGTAGTCCTGTTTCTGACCTCCTATCATTTCTCCACTCTTGTGTCACCGCTGATTTTGTCACTGTCTGGCTGGCACGTTATCATCTGCATATTCCTCACTACAGTCAGTTGAAGACCATGAACAAGGACAGCTCTACACAGATCTACACACAAAGTCCACTGCCAGAAGTCGACAAAGTGTGTATAGTAGACTAAGAAAAATGTGATCAAAATCACTACCCAGGCAAATGGTACCCCACCGTCCATTACGCAACCAAACGCCGCTCCATTAATCCCCCATTCCCCATGAGACCACATTGATCCCTCTCCTCTCTCTCCTCTCTCTCTTCCTCCTCCTCCCCCTCACCCATCCGTCCCCCCACCCCCATGAAACCCCACCAACTCCACCAACCGTCCCCTTCCCCCCTCATCCGTTAACACAGGATGCATCTCCGTCCCCACCAACCCCCTCCAACACTCCGCTCGCACCCCCCAATCCCCTGCCCCTGCCGCCCCTGCCGCCCACTCAACTCCCCCCACCGCCCCCACCTCCCCGCATCCTCCTCCCTCCTCCTCCCCACCACCAACGCAGCGTCCCCATGTTTCCAGCTCTTCCCCTCCTTCGCCTTCTTCTTCTTGTGGCCCGGTGGTCGTGGCGTGCGGGATGCGAAGAAGGGTTGGATGTTATCGGGCCTGTCGGGGCCGCCGGGAGGGAAACCTGCGGGTGGAGGTGGGGGACCGCCGAAGCCGTCGCCGCCGTTACCGCCGCCGGCCATGTTTGGGTCGAAGTCGCCGCCGGCGACGTTGGCTGGGCCCATGCCTGCGGCCATGCCTGGGGGGAGGCCGAGGGGTTGGGGGCGGGTAAGGGGGTATTTTTATATGCGGACGCTGCGGGGGAAGGGTTAGGGGTGAGCGGAGATGGGAAGGAGAAGGAGGGGGCGGGGCAGATAAGAAGGAGAAGGAGGTGGGATAGACAGGGAGGGAAAGGGGAGATGGGAGAGGGGGAGGAACATCTTACATGTAATCCTCGTCTCTGGAGCGCTTCTTTGCTCTCTTGGCAGACGAATTGGCTAGGAGCGGGGAGAAACACATGGTTCTAGTCACGAATGGGTAGTAATGGCCTAGGCGGGGTGTTTGTTTTATGGACGTTCCGCGGGTTGGCGGATGGTGGTGATTCTGCTTTCGAGAATCAAGGTGTTGGTGGAATGAGGGAAAAGTCCACGGGCAGATCACTCGAGCTGCTAAGGTAACCCTTTCTCATGGTCCTCCTGCTGGTGGAAACCTCTTGTGAAGCTCAACCTTGACATGGCGGGTTGGAAGCTTGTAAGAGCGGAGTACGTGAAGAGAGACCATCTTGAGGAGCAGCCCATTGGTTCCTCAGCAAAAGAATTGTCCTTTTCTGTGACTTCAAAGTATGTCACTGTGAAATGGACGAGGGAAATATATCGTGACACGGTACGAGTGAAAGAGTAGAGGAAGCGGAGAGTATGAGAAGCGTGAGAGTGAAAAAAGAGCAATGTAGTAACGAAGAGAGAAGTAGCTTCAGGTTGATTTTGTATTATCATTGACTTCTTGTCGACAGGAGACTGAGCTCTGAAGATATTGAAGGCCTCCGAGTCCTGATCGAAAACGCCCATCGCTTTTTGAGAAGCCATCAGCATGAGCATGACTCCTACCTACCCAACTCCGTCGGCGCCTATTACTTTTCCGATAACCAGCCTGCCCTCCCACTGCCCATATCACATCTTTTGGGAGAGAAAGCTCTTGGAATTCCACCGGTTCTGTCAACCTTTCAATCTCTCAAACCCCCTGAAAAGCACCAGTCCGCTCCCCACCCTCTTCACTTCGAACGCAAAGACATATTTACCTACCACGGCCCGGCACCTGCATACCCCATCGAGCTCATGGATTCGCCATTGTGGGCAGGTTGCGCTCTAGCGATTGCATAGACCACACACCGGGCTCTTGCTCCTGCTTTTCCTCTTGCTTTCCGTCTTGCTCTTCCTTCACATCCAACTCCTCACCCTCCACCACAGGCTCCCCATGAGCCTGAGTGTTCAAACGCCATCCATTTCTCGGTTGAGTAAGATTCGGATTCATCGGTTCAGCAAAGCCAGTATCCGCTGCCGCCTGTCCAAGAACCGGCGGGTCAAAAAACCACCCCCCATTCGGCGCCAGCGCGCGTCTAGGCGCGGCATCATTGTTGCCCGACCCCATCCGGCCGGGATCGAGATCAGCAGGCATTTCAAAAGTCCACACGGTGTCGGGGCGAGGAGCAAGAGCGGTGGTAGTGCCTTCAACAGCAGTGTTCCGACGGACCAGGAGTTGCGTAGCTTGATGAGGGAAACACTCTGGTATGGGTGAATTACGGTGTTCGTCGAGATCCTTCATCCTGTCGTAGGAGCGGCCGGCTGCTTTTTCGACTGCGAGGTGTCAGTATCGCGCGCTATCATGAGCCGTCTCAAACGCCTTCGATGTGGGGGAAGAAAGGGAGTTTGCCATACCAGCGCGCCTAGCAAAGAAATCCAACGAGTCGTGAAGAGTCTCGAAACCAACACAGTCATCCTCCAACGGCACCCTCGAGTTGACATTCTCCATAACCTCAGCGACTTTCCCGCGCGTAACCCTCGCCACCTCAGCAAGCACCCTCAACACCTCACTCGGCCACCAAAACCCCGCCAACAGCGCCGCAGGCTGACACGTAGCCGCCGGCGGCGTCCACTGCCTCGCCCAGTGATGATTCCGCAACCGCAACCGTTCGGGTAAACAGACTTCGATGGGACGGTCCCAGTAGTATTCGATTTCCGCGATGTAGGAAAGCTTGGTGCGGACGCGGGTTGGGTCGAGGATCGAGGTCAGCCAGGTGGTATCTTTCCTCATGACGAGGTCTCGTAGTTTCGCGATGTCTTCTGGCGTGGCGTAGGGGGATTCGTACACGTTCTCGGTCACGTTTTCGTTGAGGTTTTGGTTTTGGGACGAGGAGAGGTAGCGCCGCTCGACCATGTCGGCGAGGAGTTGCAGGATCTCGAAGCGGTTATTTGGCCACTTTCGCGAGAGTACTGTCATGTTGCGGTGGGGCTTTTTGGGGTTTGGCCATTTGTTGTTGGGAGGTCGGAGGCTTGGGGTGAGGGCCACCCTCGACATATGGCCCCAAGGTTTGACCTTTAGTGGACGGTGATGACGGTGCTTTAGGTGTGTAGGTGGCTTGCCACTGTTCGGAGGGCATGTAGATGGGTTCTCTGTTGATTCGAGTATGGATGGCATGTTGGCATGGTGGTGAGGAGTTAGCAGAAATGCAGTCAGTGAGATGGTGTTATTTCCACTCACTGGTGACGGGGCAGGGTAGTTCTGGTTTTCGTATTCCCGTTCCCTTTTAGCGTGCCTCATCTCTGCCCGTTTCAATGTAGCAATCGAACCGGTCTGATGGCGAGAATTAGAAGAAGTGCAGCGGTCATCGTCTTGTTCTGTACTCACTGGTGGCGGGGCAGGATAGTATTTGTTTTCCTTTCTTCGCTCCCTCTTGACACGCCTCCTCTCTGCCGTCTCCCTTGTAGCAATCGAACCGGTCTTATGGCGAGGATAAGAGGAATTACCATCAGTCGTTGAGGTGTCTCCATTCACCGCAGGGTCGAGCGTGCTCGAATGAGGATGCGAGACCGCCATGGCGTTGTTGAGGAGATTGGTTTCGAAAAGAGACCCAAAACAAGATTGGAGGGGTCGCGTTTGCTCAGGTGGACTCAGAGTCTCAAGTGAGGACGAGTCCTTTTGGTTGTTCGCGGGAGCTGCTGGACAGGGAACGTGAGGAAGAGCACCGAAATGAATTGTATTGCGAAGAGGGTGTTTGCTCAGGTAGGCCCAGAGTCTCAAGTGAGGACGAGTCCTTTGGATTGTTCGTGGAAGCTGCTGAACAGCGAACACGAGGAAGAGCACCGAGATGGACCGTATTGAGGAGAGAGGTACCCGAGAACAGAACAGGCGGTAGCTAAACGTGCAGATTTGATCAGGTAAGATCCCAGCCTCGAGTGAAGTTGAAGGTGGATCTGTTTCCTCCCAGAGGTGTTGGTATATGGAAGTGAGGGAGCGTGCAATGAGATGGCAAAGAGGTGAGAGAAAGAGAGCGATTCCAGTTTAAGTTATGCCTCATGGATCTCTTGGCAGAACACCTCTCCAGCATAGGTGAGTGGCTTCATGCCAATTGATCATGTGAGCAGCAGGAAAACAAGAGATGGAAACCAACACTTACCCTTTCAGATAAAAAGCTTTCCTCTCCGCTAAAAACAAAATGACGAGGGCCACTCCAATCTTCAATCTGAGGAATGAAACGATCGTGTTAAAAAAGTCAGTCCGAGCCAAACCCTAAATCTGAGGATTAAAATGATGGTATCGACTGCCGTCACAATCTCCCCGAATCAAACTCTACCTCCAGTTAGGAATGTTCGAGCATCACCAGATATTCCAGACGCCGCAGCCAAGTGTGAGAACCGGTAATTCGACAGTGGAAACACTGAGAGTGAAAACTCTGCAAGGAATCTATAGAAGTGAGATAGTGAGGTTGATGTTGAGGTCCTAGACGAGACAGACGGTGCAGAATGAGAAGGTCCGGGCCGGGCCGCGGCATGTTCCGCGCTTGCATCTACCTACCTAGTCAGACCATTTTGGGTCATTTCGCGGTGTCCATCTCAACGTCAATACGATGGGTCCGGCGATTCTTGTTCGTGGGACTGAAACAATGGGCAGACTTTTAGACTTGGATTTTCAAAAGGAAGCAAAGTCTGGCATCTGAGGTCAAGTAGTTCCTTTGGATCTGGCAGATTTGTTTGGATGTACTTAGGCGCAAGCATACCTTCTGCCTTGATCTTCACATTTTGTACGAAATTTAATGTCTAAGGTGTTAGAGTAGAGTGGATTTTCCAAAAACGATGATGAAAAAGCTATGCTTGGTAGGTAAATCATCATCTTGACGTTCAGATGTTTGACGATAGGAACTATTCAAGGGTTGAATACAAGTTGGACAACTGTGAAACTTACTTATACTTCGAAAATACGATGGTATTCTACGCGTATTATGGAAGGCTGAGCAGTGAGGAAAAGACTCGTCCAATGTCCATACCGTCGAATGTAACACACGAAGGTAAGACGCGTGGCCAGGACCCACGCCAGGAGTTATGCCTCGTCAACAAGCACTACACGCGTCGCCTCGGAGGCTGCTTGGAGTCGTTCATACTACACAATGATTACTACCAAGAACATTCCGAGTGAAAGGGAGAGTGCGAGGCGTCCAGACTGACCGGTCTGAGGCCCATATGACAGAGCAAACAAAAGGACTGCAGCAGGATAAGGCTCAGTTAGGATCTGCGAATGGCAACACTGAGACGAGGGCTGGTGTAGCAAACAACATTGGCCGCGCAACCAGTGATTGTCACATTGAGAACATATCAAGTGTGAAACAAAGCCCGGCACAATCATCCCACTTCCCAGGGAAGGAAGGGTCACTCTCATGCAAAGTGTCTTCGGGTAAGGCATACAAGGAGTCGCTCGGAGCCAGATTCACGAGGCGAGGTCCACAACACCAGGAGAGGGTAGATATCAGGGACGAGAATGCAACCGGCATAACACAAGGCACGGCTCGGACGATCCAGCAGGCTCAAATGCTGGCTGAACAGGAACAGGCTTGTTGGCGGCGTCGCGGGTCCTTCTGCGAACTGCTGTGCGTCTTCGTCTGGGGGCATGGCACCTCGAGGAAGTCAGTAACGTGTCCGCGTTGCATTACAAACGCGAGAGCCATTTTCCAGAGGCGAGGGCTCCCAAGAAAGGATTCCTTCAGAAAAGGGTTACGTGGACTCGATGAGAAAAGTTGTGGAAGTGTGCGGGCGGAAAGTGGAGAGTTGCAATCTGGCTTGTGAAGAGTACTCTGGGCAACCCCTTTCAGCACATCGGGGCCACGTAAGTGGGTATGATAGATACGAGGGCAGCTCGAGGTCAAACTCAACAATCGAGTCTGTGGTGGTGACAAATGACAAATGTCGGCTCAACAGAAAAGTAGGCAACTGAGTCCTCCTTACTGCCAAACCATCGGCATTACACCGCGAAGCTGCCTTCGGCTCTCGCCGGCCGTGTCATACGTGCAGTCGGGAGGCCGGTGAATAATAGTCGGATGATTCAGGAATCCCTTAACATTCGGAGATATGGATGATATGGCCACGGTCACAAACTGCGGGATCAAGGAAACAGGACAGCTGGAGGAGACGTGGAAATAAGAAGGTAACTGTAAGCAAGCCTTGGGGCCCAGCAGAGAGGCAAAGCACACAACCCGCTGCGGGTCAGGCTCCTCGAGGGTGCAGCAGGGCCAGGGCGAGAGGGCGAGGCTGGTGCAACGAGGTACTGTTCAGTTCAGCTGGCATTGTCCGTCCAGAGTTGACAAATTTCCCCAGATCTTACGGTAGACGGTAGCATGCAGCGGGAGGATGCGATGCGAACGACACCTGAGCCTGAGGTTGCTGGGATGACGCGCATCACAGAGTGGCAGAGGGGAGCCTCGAGGTCGAGGTTCCCCTTCCCCCAAGCTGCTTACCTGTTCTGTTCGTTTCGTTTAAAGTTAAATCCGGGTGGTTCGCGGTGTGGCACGGCGCGCCTATCTGCCCTCGACGTCGAACCTGTCCTGTTGCTTGTTGCTGAGGTGCTGGAATTAGCCCGTGGAGGACGTGTTTGAAGACGCGACGTGGACCGAACAAGAGTTATTTTGGTCATGGTCGGTTGAAGCTGTGGGAATGTCGCCCTGCGCGGGTGGGTTTGCAAGAGTTCGAAAAGCTCCGGATGCACGGGTGTCGACTGGTTGACAGGACGGATGGACAGGCGCTGGGCGGTTGTGACAGCGACTACGGTACGGAGTATTCGCGTCGACACACGAGCTCGAGCTCCTTGCAGGTGGTGTTTTGCATCGGAATACTCGCGCTCGAGTGCACTCCCTGCCAGTCGACCACAGCACAGCCTCCCCGTCAGGCCCCAAGGCTGTGCTGGCGCCACATTTGATGGAGTGGAGGCTGGTGGGCTGGCGGTGTGGCCCGCGACGATAGCCGTTGAATTGTGGCCGCCATGCCCGTTCAGGCCTGGCCTCCCTGCTTTCGCTCAGCGAAGAGTGGCTTGCTCGCAGTTTGCTTCTGCTAGTCTGCTCTTGTTCACCGCGACACAACCTCAGAGTCAACACTTGTCCTGAGACTCCAGACTACTAACACACTAGGACTCGAGGACTCATCACGGCCCACGGGCGAGCTATCCAAGGCAGAAACCGTCGATGAGTGATTCCTACAGCGACGGCGCGCCACAGCCAGGTCAGGTCTTTTCCCAATTTGTCAGACCGAGTCCGCATAATGGTGATGGTTTGCCGGGACAGCTGGTGACAGGCAGGGAGAGCCCGTCTTGGACCAGCTGCCCAATCACGCCGACCGCCCAAACCAAGCCCATCTGACTCCTCCTGGTGGGGTGAAGGGGGAGGGGGGAGGGGGGATGGGGGCACAGCTCTCCAAGCTCCCTCGCGCGCCTTTGCAGCCTTCATCGACCGCGACGGGTTTCGTCATGCGCTGCGGCAATGCACGTCTGCGTCTAAATCCATCATGCACGAAACCGACCGGACCACCGTGCAAGTGGCCTGTCTCTGTGTCTGAACACTCCACTGGGGGCGCGCCCGCCGTGTCGCGACTGGAGGGCGCTGTTGGGAGCTTGGGACTGACTTGGGGGAGAGGCCACCACCTACTTCCAGGCACCCACTCCACACTTCTGGTCTAGGCACTCAGGTATAAATCTTTCCGACACCCTCTCCTCTCTCAAGCTCCTCCCTCTCCTACTATTCCAACAGGTCAAGTCAATTCTTTGTTCCCATTCACCAGTCTGGATACTCATTCCGTCCAAACTGATTGCTGTCTCGCTTGTTGTCGTCCTCCCATTGTCCACGTGCTTGTATATCAGACGGTGCTATCACCCACTATATCCACCACACCAGTCCAACCTCCAACGTCACCCTCTCCTCTTTCCACAACTCTCCAGAACAATCAAGCCAAAATGGTGTCCCTTCGCCGCCGCCATGACTCCCCAATGGGCTCATCTTCCCCCGGATCCCCCAAAGACAAATCAGTCAACTTCCACTCGTCCCCCGTGACCAGTGTCTCACGCCCCGTCTCCACCGAAGAGCACTGGGCCATCTGGTACTTTGAAGACCACGCCGCCCGCTGCGACCAATGCCGCAACCCCTACATCGTCCACAAGACGGGCCGCCGCCTCTGCGACGTCGGCCACGGCCTCGCCCAGGACGTAGCCGCCTACCTCTACCGCAAAGACGGCGAAACCTACAGCGTCTACAAGGACAGCCACAAGATCGTCCGTGTCGAAATCCCAGTCGACTTCCACCAGGCATTCGGCCTTCTGAAAGCCATTGAGCGCGGCCTGCGACACCGCGCCCCCTTTGTCACCAGCATGGATAGGACATACCACATCGCGCCGCGCCTCCCACAACAGCCGCAAGCATCACAAGCATCGCCAAAGCAGCAACAACAACAACAACAATCACAATCCAAACACCGCCACCAACACCATCCCGTACAAATCCAGCAAGGCCAGCCCTCCGCCCGCACCACCGACGCACCCATGGAATGGCCGCAATCGTCGTCGGCACGTCGAACAACCATCATCGAACCCACCGCCAACGCCCACCACCACAATAAGCGCGGCTCCCTCTACGAAGCAGACATCACCGAGCAGCGCAAGCGCGAGCTGCAGGAGAAGAAACTCCCTTATAATGTTGAGATACGCGAGCCGTCCAGGAAGAATCGGCGGCATTCGTCTTATTGGGCGTGAGCGTGTTGCTGGCGCTTCTGTGTTTCTGTGTTTCTGAGTTGATTTCACGGGGAGTGGAGAACTTGTTTGTTTTATTTGTTTTATTTGCATGATTGGTTGTTGGATAGAAGATACCTCACAGGCATTGGCGCGCTGAATTCCCTTTCCTGTACTTTACTCGGAGCTCCTGGACACCTTTGAACCGGTCGAGCGTAGCGGCGAAGCCGCGTGGGTAATAAGTTTTGGCAAAACGTGTACACGAAAACATGGAAACAGGCGTCAACGTTACTCATTTCCCACACTTTTTTTTTCTAGTCTTTTCGCCACCGCGGTCACCGCTTCATGAAGGCATGAATGATGGTCGCAGCGATGATACAGATGGGGAGGCAGCAATCGATGTGCTTCCTGGGGTCGACGCGTCGATCTTGGGCTTCCGGCCTCTTTGGGAGCATGCAGGGAAGGGGTCATTTTGCATACGTAGCGTAGCGTGGACAGCCACGGACGAGCGGCCTCAATACGACATTATCGAGCAAACCATCTATCCATCCATATTATCAATTAGTGAGAAAGTGGTGACTGGCTCCTATAACGAAGCTATGGGAAATTACCTAGTAGCTTAAACCCGACACTTCGAACTCGACCTCGAGCTCAAAGTTCGTACATAACAACCAAAAGACACACAACCAATCACAAACAACGGCAGCCTGCGCACCTAGTCTGCGGAATCCCTCCCGCCATCCACACCTCTTCCATCCATCGCATCTGCACGATCCAGTCACCCCAGGGCCAGGGTCTGCGAGCCAAAGGTCTGCGAGCCCAGCCAGAACCTGCCAAAGCCTGCGCAGCCAGAACCAGCCAGCCAGTCTCCGGGACTAACTGACTGGCGGGCTTGGAGTTGCGCATACATAGCCCGATTCCCGAGAGAGACGGGATTACTGGGGATGGGGTGGGAGAAAGAGAGGGAGGAACGCGCCGGCCGGGTGGCTGCGTGGGGCCGGGTTTTCTGGGATGGGTTGGGTGACTGGATTGGAACTGGGCTGGACTGGATTTTGGTGGGTGACTCGATTGACGACTCACGAGAGGGTGTTCTTGGGGAGTGGTGGTGGTGACCTGATTGGGATGTTCAGGTGTGTAGGGGAGGTTGAAGCCTGAATTATCAGATTCTTCATACGGACAACATAAAACCTCTACCAAGTCCTGCAGTTGTACCATTACCTATACCTAGTCCCTAGCTCAGGCATCAACAGCAAATTTTTCTGTCCGCCTACCTTAGGTAGGTACCTCACCTACTATCTGCTGTCTGCGGATTGCTGGCCGCTGTTGAGACGCGCAAACAAGGTCTATCGAAAGACCGGTGAAGTTCTTCGTCTAATAGAGTCGTCCCAGCGTGGAAGAAATGTATGGCCTGTCCTGGTTGATCTACTCGGCCTGTCCTAGACCTGGTGTGCATCGACATCGCCATATCGACGGCATGGGCATGCAGGTGCTCTGATCACTATATTCGCGTGGCTGTGCTGTGCTGTGCTCGTCGGCAAGCAAGCAATGGACGCACGAGCTTGAGAGAAGCTTGATATCCGACTGTAGAGTGATGTACCAGAGATGAGATGGGGTCCGGAGGAATTGCGCAGCAGCGTGGAAAGCACAGCACAGCATATGGATATGCGAGATTGGCAGCACAGCCTCCACAACCACATCTCATATCACGACCCCAAAACCACATCATTAGAGTACGAAGCGAGAAGAGCTCACGCGGACGGTCCGAGTACGGTATTGAATTTCGAGACCCGGGTCGGCAAGTCCTAACATCTACCTTACCATCCCGACTGCCGTCGCGAAGATACTTCGCACACAGCTTGGCTGGACATCTGGGGTCGAAAAGCGCATCGCAGCGCAGTCAGCTCAGCTCGTAAACAAGCTTGGAAGTGTTCGATAGTATTGATGTTTTGGGGGTGGTTCAGCTGGGCAGGCATTTGGTGGTGCGTGGACGGTTCTTGCTGGGGGGAAGTTGGATGAGATTGATGTCCTGGGGGAGGATGGGAGGGTTTGGATTGTGTGGTGTTGGTTTGGACGAGAATGTGTCGGAGACTAGTCACGTGCGTGCTTAGTCAGGCATCATGTGATCTGGAGCATATATTCCATCTCCGGCATTTGGCACTCCTAGACAATTCAACACACACATCACACTTTACATCACAATCTTCACCTCTTTGCTCTCTCAAAGACCTCAATTTTTCCACTGCGTTATTGCACTCCCAACGTGATCACGCAGTATCCTCGGAGCTTGGCAGCTATCACCCCAAAGACTCCGACAGAATGTGAGGGTGGACGAACCTCATGATTTGAGATAGGTGGGCAGTGCACGTGACTGACTCGCGTGGCTGCCCAACTTAGTCTCTCAGGTCCTCAAAACCCAGCTTCTTTGAAGTCAAAATTAGTCTCTGAATGTGGCGTAGTCCTAGAGTATTCGATCAGCACTACTTCGCTCAAGAGAATGAAACCTCGGGCCTTCGTTCAGCCATCACGTGTAACGTTATCGAGTCTCGGCACCCGCTGTCTTTCTCGCCGAACCTTCTTCCCCTTCCCTTCCCTTCTTCCGTTCCACCACTCGCTCTCTCAAACCCGTCAACATCAGGCAACTCAGGCAACTCAACGATACTGTCGCTGCAATGCTGCAGAACGCCTCCAGAATGGGCTGCGGAAGCCTTCGTACATTATTGTGGCACCCTCTGTCCTTCCGTTTTGAACCTGTGAGACCACCGCAGGTGTCCAATTGATTGTAAGGCGAGCCTCTTCTGTTCGACTCCGCACCGCAATACATAGAGTTCCACTTACTTCAAAGATGGCTAAGACAATCCTAATGCTCTCCTATGTCCTACTTCTTCTGAACGAGTGCGATCATTCATTTCTATCTGCAACATTTTGAACGAATGCGACTCGCTCTTCTCATTGGAGCAATTGCCAATATATTCTCTAGGCGCGATGGGGTATGGACTTTTACCTGGAACGCTGCATGCTATTCCACTGAACGAGTGCGACAATACCTACCATCTTCTTGGCACTTAAGAGAGTCGACTTTGACCATAGTTGAAGCGAATTGGGATAAGTTGGGTATATAGCTAACACTTCCTCGTCCCTGCTGAAGATGCATTCTCAAACCGGTTGTCATTCATTTCTTCTATTCCCTCATTGTTCCTCTTCTCAGTCAAAATGAAGTCTACTCTCTCCGCGCTCCTTTTCGCCGCTGGCGCTGCTGCTCACAGCGCGGTATGGACCATCAATTTTGACGGGACTGAGTACCCGGCTCTGGATGCTAGGATGGACAAGGATCTCGGTGCTAAGCGCATCGAGTGGACTTTCACCAACAACAATGGTGTAGAGGGAAGGCCTGCTCCTTGGCAGGCAATCACTGATGTGACTAGCCCGGGCATCACTTGTCAGTCTTCCCAATATGCTCTGCTTCAATAGCATCTTGCTAAACAGTCTTGCGAAGGCGGTCTGGAACCCAAGTACCCTGCCCTCAGGGCTGTTGCCCGTGCCGGCACGGACATTGTTGTCAACTGGAGTGGCATGATCCGTATGCACTACGGCCCAGTCCTCTCTGTATGTTTTACCTCTTTGGTAGCAGGACAATCAGGAAATACTCATGCGTGAACACAGTACCTCGGAGCCATCCCGACTCCTGATACCAAGGCCCAGGGTATCAAGTTCTTCAAGGTCAAGGGCGATGGCTATGACAAAGCGGCCAACAAGTGGGCCAACGAGTACGTCTTGGACAACAACCGGACCGACGTTGTCAAGATCCCCAGCAACATCAAGCCTGGAATGTATGTCTTCCGCACTGAGTTGCTTGCTCTTCACGGCAATGGCTTGCCTGCTCCCTTGGGTGGCCCTCAATTCTACACCCACTGCTTCAACGTCAACATTACTGGAAACGGAGCCGATACCCCCGAGGGAGTCACGTTCCCAGGCGGATACAAGCCCGACGAGAAGGGTGTCGCCTTCACCATCATGAACAAGGCCATCTGGGGTGACTACGTAAGCATCCAACCAACACACTTCTCATACCTAGTTTGAAGGAACTAACTTCTCATCTCCGCACAGACCTCTCCCGGCCCCGCCCTCTACGAAGGCAAGCACGACGCGCCCGTCGGCGATTCTCCCGTCGTCTACGTCAAGGACACGGGCATCTTCCCCGAGGAGTTCCAGAAGAAGTACGAAGCCATCAAGGAGAAGGAGGATGCATACTCGCTCGCCGCCAACGACAAGTTCAACTCGCTCAATAACCCGGGCCCGGGCCAGCCTAGAGGCGACATGACTGAGTTTGCAACGTTCTTGGCCGGGCATGTCAAGGAGGGTGAGAAGCTGCAACAGGAGCTTGAGGCGTTGAAGAAGGAGGCTGTTGAGCTAGGGCTTGCTACGCCGCAGTAGAAGGGGCCCTGGATGAGGCGGAGTGCCTTTTCGGCGGTAAAGGGTGAGGAACTCCCTCTTGTGGCCGTTACGCTCTTTGGGTGGGAGATACTGGGCGGGCACGTGTATCTTGTATCATTATTTATTTACAGTGTGTCCCAAGTCTTGACCGATCTCGAGGCTTGCTTGATCAAGGCTTGACCGACGCGAAGGTTTGCTTGACCAGGCTTGACCAAGCTTTATTTACAACTCAAATATACCCTACAAACGGCCGTCCAGCCCTTATTTTAAGCTAAGATTCTCAAAAATCCTCTTTTCTTTTGATATCTAAACACCCTTTGAAGCTTAGAATTAAAGAAAAGTAGCTGGCTTGACTAAGGCTTGACCAAGCTCGGGGCTTGCTTGATCATGATTGACACAAGATTCTCGTTACACATTCATATACCGAGTCTCATGCTCTTTTTTACGAAACAGCTAATGCTATGAGACTGAAGCGTTGAGGTGTGCTTTTAGCGTACAGGTATCGTGAGAACAGTTGATGTATTCAAAGAGCGGGATTCCGTCTGCTCTGTGCAAAAGACAAGGACTAAAACATGTCATGTTCATCTGGCAACGGGACTTCGGGGACCTTTCATGGAAGGTAAGCTTCTCCATCTCCATAGTTCGTCAACCTAATTCCAAGGCGATTGGTCAAAGATGGATGTATCACTTTCCAATAATCAGGCGAAGCTGCATATCCAACTTACAGCATCCATCTGGGAATGAGCCTTTCCTTTAACTCCACCAAATGGACAAGCTCCGAGATGTTGAGAAGATTCGTCAAAGGTAGAGTTCTCGTACCTTCGTTAGGTGCAATGAGCAGCTGTAGCATGACAATTGTTGGTCGTTGCAATCATCGAATTCGCAGGAAGAGGCTCGACTCGGCTGCTCGAAGTCTGAACCGTAGATCCTAGGTTGGCCTCTGTCATTACGGCACTGCAGGTGCTGAGAAAAGCAATTCCGAGATTCTAGGCAGCTGCTTCCCATGGACTCGATTATAAGCCGGGGACGCCTGTCCGCATTGCGTGCTCGACTTTCTCTTCATTTTCTTACCAAATCTCCTGTATATCAACTCCTCGGGAAGACATGAGGTTCTTGCAAGCAACTGCTAGGTACATCATCACATCTTACGTGGCTGAAGCCGTCTCGACAAAGCTCTCTCTATAGCTAGAGAAATTCCTAATAATTTGTTTCGCAAAACATTACCTTTACGGAGGTATGCAAGAAGTTCCCAGGACCGCAAAACAGTAACCTCATATCTAACGTTTCCCAATAGGTGCTCGATTCTCAGTAGCGGTCTCTCTACTGGCGTTCTAGGGAGTCTCCGCCTCTTCTCTTCTACCTCTAAGAGGTGGTCACCACCGTATCACTCCATAGTCCTTCTTCTCACATCAGTCAAGGCACACGTGCTTGCAGCATTGCAACAGCCTCTCATTCCATATCACTGAGAGCTTCAACAAAGTCCCGAAGACTTTCCCAGAAACTCGAGTTGGCGGCTTCCCGAAGAACTGAGTCTCAGATCTGTATCTCATTTTTGAGCTACTCCGAGGTGCATATACGCTTCCTGCAGCCGTAGACATCTCAGCTCACGTTGCCCCGTTTTGGATTTACTAAGGCGAACACATCCGGCACCAGTACGAGTTCCTCTTATTGCACATCGCAAGTCCTAACACTTTTTCTGTAGGAGCTAAATTTCGCACGCATCGATTTCTCATATTGATACTTCAAGACCAGCTCATCTGCTTCGACAACTCAGACGCGCCATATTCATCGAACCTGCTTCACTTTGACATCGAACTCCCACGATCGGCAAACATGTCTTCACATCAGGTCGTGGCCCTTTGTGCTAGGTCCTCTTCTCCATTCGAGCGCCTCTCTCCAGAGATAAGGAACATGATCTACGAACTCGTCGTCGTTTCTGCCGAGCCAATCAGTACCATCAAAATGATTATGGGCGGTGATGAGGAGTTGTTTCCATCTATGAGCGCTCAAATTCGGAGCTTTATGGAATCAACCATTATGGAATCCTGGATGACCGAGAGGAGTCGCAGATACTTGGTTCCATCTGCAGCCGCTCCCCTGCCAGCCATCACACGCGTCTCCCGAACGGTCCGCCAGGAAGCCTTGTCTACATACTACGCCCAAAACACATTTCGGATCGATATCGAAAAGTGTATGCGGAGACTCGACGACTTCGGACGGCCGAATGGCCGCTCATCGGCCCTGTCATGGGTTGACTCTTCCGAAAAACAATTTCTCCCTTGCATCCAATCGATTGTGGTTGTGTTCAGCAGAGAACGACTCTCCAGCTGGTTGAAACGCAAACCATACGCTCAAGTCGACCTCAGCGTGGAGTTGCGACGCGGTAAAGGGGGAGCGAGACACAGCATCAGTCTGAAGACAAACAAGGGTCTATCCGTCTCTTGGGGGAATGAGTGGTGTTCACTCATGGAAGCCGGACTCGGGATGCTGGAAGTATTTGATGGCTCCACATTGGCAAGCGCAGTCGCGGTTCTGGAGACCATTGTGATGCAACGAGCACGCGCCTCTCGCGCTCTGTTTTCTGTACATTCGATTTATCAGTTCGATGGAACCGAGCCTATACTAATCTCCGCATTCAGATCTGCCGCGAGAACGAGGAACGGCGCCAAGAAACTTACACTTTCTGGTCGAAACGTCGCTGTCGTGCTGGGGAGTCGGTCTTTGGCCCATTCGCGGACTCGTAGCTTTCATCGAGGTCCAGCCCTGATGATTGACCGATATACCGGGGAGCGGATATCACTACTACTCAATGAAAGTCATGGATCAGGGGGGGTTTGGGAGAGTAGATCCACAAACAAAAGAGAAGAGCGGAGGAGAACGAAAACGTGGGAATCGGTATCGAGCACATGATGGGCTGCGATAAGAAAAAAGAACGATCAAACGGAATGAATTCGAGATACCCGTCGGCGAAAAATGAAATCCGACGTACTCGGGGCGATGTAACGTTATCTGCAACGAACTTGGGTAATAAATCTCAATGGGCTGGCAAGCAAGCCCATATCAAAAGTCATATCAAAACCCATAGAAAAATCTACCAATCTAATATACCCCCCAAACTCCCTCCGTCCCAACAAAAGAAACCCTTAACCCAGCTGTCCAGCAACATGAACCTCTCCCACTCAAAACACTCTAGAACAACCTCGCCGGAGCAGCAGTATACTGCACAGGCGGACAAGCACAAGTAGACGCAACATAACCTTCCACATGCCCCGTCGCACCTGCATAGCCCGCTCCACCAGAAACATACCCACTCCCACCCGTAGCCTGCGCGCCAAAAGACGTATTAACAACACTCCCACCCGCCCCCATAAGAACAGTCGTCGACGCGCCATTGGCACCAGTCATCAGGGTCCAATACCCGCTCTCAGCAGCACCAGTGACCTGCGAGCCCGCAGCAGATGTGACGGCGGAACCACCGTTTCCGGTTCCGGGGACCCAGATACTGGAGACGCCGTTGGCACCTGAGGAGGTACTGTAGTAGCCTTCTGTACCCTCGGAGCCACCGGTGACCTGCGAACCCGCAGCAGATGTGACGGCGGTACCACCGTTTCCGGGAACCCAGATGCTGGAGACGCCGCTCGCTCCGGTTGAGATAGAGTAAGATCCGCCTTCGGAACCACCGGCAGAAGCACCTGGGACCCAGATGCTGGAAACACCGCTAGCGCCTGCGGCGGTGGTGTAGTAACCACCCTCAGAGCCACCAGTGACCTGCGAGCCCCAGGCGGAGCTGACGGCGCTACCACCGGTTGCTGGGATCCAGATACTGGATACGCCGCTAGCGCCTTCCGTGGTGGAGTAGTAACCGCCGCTTTCAGAGCCACCGGTAGCCTCTCCACCCCAACCAGTTTCGACAACACTCCCACCCGCGCCGACAAAAACGCTAGATGCGCCGCTCGCACCGTTGACCATGCTCCAGTACCCGCTTCCGGCAGCGCCGTTGGAGCCGCCATAGCTCTCGTAGCCGCCAGCACTCTGAACGTCGCCGTTGTAGTCGTGGCCGGGGATATATGACGGCACGACGGCCTCGGGAACATGAGTTGGCGGCGGGATGAACGGAGCGTTGGAAGCGGCGCTCTGGACGTCGTAGCCGACGCCGCCGGGTCCGACGACGACTTCGGCCGTGTGGCCTTGGATGGTTGTGGTGAAGGTCTTCTCGACGGTGATGGTCTGGTACTGGACGTAGGTTGTCGGGTAGAACGTCGTCTTTGCCTCTTTGCCGGGGAAGATGTAGACGCCGTTGGAGACGATGATTGTTTCGCCGCCGACGGTGATGGTGGTTGCTTCGGCGCCCTCGACCGTCTTGGTAACTGTGCCGACGATGACTTTGGTCGAGTCTGAGGTCTGGACTTCGATGGGGATGTTGGTTTGCGCTTCTTGGTTGTAGACGGTGGTTTCGAAGGCGGAGCTGATGGTTTCGCCGGCGAGGGTGGTCACGACGGTCTCGGGGGATTTGGAGGCTTCTTCGTATTTGCTGCCGCCGACAGAGTAGGCTTCCATCTGGGAGGACCAGGCTTGCATGTCGGAATAGTAGCCTCCTCCAGATCCAGTGGCGTAGTACTGACCGCCGGTATTGGCAGTCACAGCGGCGGAGCCGGCATTAACATTGGTGGAGAGGCCGAGAGAAGAGGAGGAACGGGTGGACCACAGAGAGTTGCCCGACCAAGCGGGTCCTGTGTAGGTCGATTGGACGATAGAGGCACTGCCAACCGTCCCTGTGGCCGCCGATACAGCAGAAGATCCTGTAGGGACCACATGCCCGGAAGCTGACGGCGAGGTGTGCGGACGCACTTTTTTAATGCTTGACGAAGAAGTTCTCGAGCTTGATGATCGTTTACTAACAGCCGTACCGACGGGTTTTGAAGCCGCCGAACCGGTAGGATGGACGTATCCCGACGCTGAAGACAATGCACCAACAGATCCGGACCCGGACCACGAAGCGGAAGCTTGGGAGCTGTGCTCATAGCCCGTGGACGAGGAAACTGGCCAACTGGGGTTTCCGTACCATGGGGTCGATGCGGAAGATGACGATTGTCCTCCATTAGTGCCGATCGTTGCTTGAGAGCTGGCCGTTCCTTGAGAAGCGGCTGTTCCATGACTGTGTCCCGTTCCAGGAAGCGAGCCGGAGGAAGCGCTCGAGCTTGAAGGTATTCCGGTTGACAATGAGGGAGATGCAGACGAACTGTATCCAGAGCTATGGGCGGTACCGGAAGCTCCAATTGTGGAACCCCAGGTAGCTCCAGAAGAATGGGAAATAGGATATGGCGGGGACTTGCTTCCAGATGAAGAGGGACTCGAAGATCTGGTGCCGGTACCGGTGCCAGGAAGTACATGGGTGGGTAGCCCGGTGCCTCCCGAAGAGGGAGAAGAAGGATACGGCGGGGACTTGCTTGCAGATGAAGAGGAGGCCAGAGACCCGGTGCCGGTTCCGATACCGGTACCAGTGCCCGTCCCTACTGTCCCGCTTGGATGCAAAAAGCTTGAGGACCAGTCACTGGCGTGCGGAAAGCTCGAAGGGCGAGCGCTGGAATGGTAGGGCATGGACGAGGTTCCCTTGTTCCGCTTGACGATATTCCCCCATGGCGAAGCTGAAGCGATGGATAAAAGAGGAAGAAGTGCCACAAGGCACCTTGTATCAAGGAGCATGATGCACAGCGATGAAAGCACGAACGGTTCGCACAGCTATCAAACAGCAACGAAGGCAAGGGCTGGCCTACCCAGCAAATGAAGGAAGACAAGGGACAAAAACGAGAAGTAACTGGGAAATGGAGGTTGGGAAGCGTGGGAGCTTACATGGACATGGCACCGCTGTCAACTTATGGGATAGAGTGCTGCCAGCTGTGCTGAGCGCTGCTGTCTCCGGCACCAGAGGCGATGAAAGTCTACGTAGCATCTCTGGAGAGGACAGCGAGATTGAACATACGCCACGAAAATCAACCATTCTCGTTGGGCAGTTCGAGAAGCTGGATGTCGTATTTTCTGCCGCGCATGAAGAGGACTTCGCCGGATGGTTTGAAGGTGTCCTTTTCATAGACTGCGCCGCTTCGGGGGAGTGGGAGGAAGCATGCAACGGATGGTTTTGTGGGCATGATGGAGTTAAAGCTCGTTCCTTCGTAGCATGCAGAGTCCTGTACGTGGTCAATTGGCATCCGATTTGGTTATTGGATGGAAAGGAGAGGATGGAAGGTTGCGCGTTGGTGGTTGAGGTTGCGAAGAGGTGGCCGGAAGGGGATGGAACAACCTTTCTCCGAACTCCCCTTTCTGCAACCCTCCACCACGCCGTGGAAGAGCGCATATGTTGGACACCACCTTGCCTACTTATGCAGGTACACTCCTTCAGCCTTTCGACGATACATTCCACAATATCCCTGAAGCCGTATGAGAACGGCTTTTTAAATACCTCCAGAACCAGCCATGATCCAGTACAGAGATGGAATTAGACTGACCGCTCAGGAAAGAACTCTCGGAGCAGGTCTGTCGTAAAATGTTTGCCCCTGCGAGCCCATGAATTGGTCCCTGTCAGACTGCTGTCTCTCCATATCACAACCTTCAATCGATATCTGTCAACTTCTTCAAATCAAATGGAAGCATGAGTCCTGCAATTCGTCATCTCCAAACATGAAAAGGTTCATCAAACCTCGCCTCTTCCCCCTGTTTTAAGGCCCTCGAAGACCTCCTAAATTCGTTTATCACCAGGCGTGACTCATCAAGTCGCCATAGTCTCCATCTCTCTGTTCCCGTCTCGCCCCTCTCCATGATATCCTCTCGGAACCTTTCCCGAATTGAGGACAGCTGTCTACAGTAGATCCTCCCGACACACCTCTCAAATGTCTTCCAACTTTGTTTCGTATTCTGAAATTCTTCCACCGCATTATCCGCATACACAGTGACCGCTCCTCTCAATCAAATGAATGTGGCAACAAAGCCATCGTGACAACCGAGGCGTGCTTCGCAAACCCATCTCCGTAGAACTGAAACGCTCCAACATCCCTCGATTCCCACAGGAGCCAAGTCTTTTTCTCCCCTGAGGACCGAGAAACTAAATTACAATCAGCCACGTTGGTATTGTAGTTCGAGCCAGGTGTCCGCATTGCAGATTGAGCAGAAGACACATGGAGCAGTGTATCCAGCTGCATGATACATCAGGTGAGTCGGTTACTAGAGCAGCGATTCTACTGATCTGTTCTTGAATATCCCCCATTTATCCATCCTTGTTAGTAGTAGAAGAGGTCACACATCAAACAAGGATTTCTAACAACAGCACCAATCGATTCAGGCTCATGTTGAAACCTATCGGCCAACTATCGGCCAACTAACAAACGATGTCTTTTTATAATTAGAATATCATGCAGATACCTTACCCACGTCACCTACACATCCTGCTCCGCCATCCACTTCTCCGCCTCCTCCTTATACTCCTCCCTCCACCGCGTCAACGGCGGCCTCTCCTTCACAATATCCCCCGTCGTCCAAAGCATCCTTTTCTTATCCATCTCCTCCGTGACATCGTTGTCGGGACAGATGACATAAAACTTGCCCGCATCCATCTTCTTGTACAGGTAGTCTGCAAGCTGCTCGGGCGCCCACGCTCCGGCGGGCTTTTCTTTCGAGGAGCCCGGGTGGCCGCCGGTCTGGTTTTGCATGTTTGATGAGTTTTGTGTTTCGAAGGGAAATGTGGTGAATCTTGAATGGGATTTGGGGAGAATCGTTTATTTGAAATACTTACGAGGCCTGTGAATGTCCAACCGGGGACGAGCAGGTGGACGCTCGTCTTGGTGTCCTTGAGATCGTAACTCAGATGCTCCGCCAGCGTCTTCACCGCCGCTTTCGACGCGTTGTACGCTGGGTTCCCAGGCGGATTCGTGATGCCCTGTTTACTCCCCGTGATGACGATCGCGGTCTGCTTATCCTGCTTCAGAGGCACAAAGGTATTGAGACCGTTGATCACGCCGTAGAGGTTCGTGTCGAAAATCTGTTTAGTTGTGTTAGGTTAGAACAAGGTAGTCGTCATCAACATCGACATCCAACCCCAAATCGAAGAGATGTAGCAAGGACCGATTCAATGAACAAGTAAAAATACCTTCTTAAAATACTCTCCATCCCCCCAACTCCCCGTCCCACCCACGCCCGCATTCAACATCAAAAAGTCAATCCCACCCCCAAACCTCCCTTCCACCTTCTCCTTCAACCCCCTCCACTCCCCCTCCCTCGACACATCCACCTGAAACGTCTCCACCTCCCCATCCCCATCCGCAAGCGCCCCCTTCGCCTTCGACAGATACTCCCCGTTGAAATCCGCAATGGCGACTTTCATCCCATGCTTGCGGCAGAGGGCTGCGACGGCGAGGCCGATGCCAGAGGCGCCGCCTGTGATAAGCGCGGTGTTGTTTTTGGCGAAGACGGAGGTTGGGGACATTGTTGTGGGGTATGAACGGGAGAATAGGGAAGGAAGTAGGAGGTATCGAGGTGGGGGGAATCACAATTGAGCTTTCGGGAATAAGGTTGTGGAGAGCTTGACACGTGACGACATTTTTTCCAGCGGAATCACGTGGGTTTTCGCTCTTAGGACGGGGATTGGATGTTATCTCCGAGTCTTGTCCGGGGCTGTCATTGATGTTAGTAGGCAGGTTCCTTTACTGGCATTCTTTTGTGAGTTTATCCAGATTTCGCCATTTGAAATGGCTGGGCCGGGTCCATTCGATATCATACTGGCAATTGACTCATCAAAGACACACATCAAATGAAAACACTACTGCTCTGGAGCATGCAGATACATCCAGATGAACGACCCGAACCATTAGCATTCCAAACGACTGGAGAACTGCGTGAAAGATACAAAGAGCCCAACTACTTAACATAAGCCAACAAAAACCCATCATAACTCTTCTCCCCCACCGTCTGCACAACCGTAGCATCAACCCTCCCGTCCCTCCCCGCATTCTCAATGACCTTCCTCGTCCCCGCAACCCTCTCATCCTTCTTCGCCTCCTCCTCATCCGCCACCGCGCCCGCCCTCACCACATTATCCACCACAATCACGCTCCCCGTGCCCGCGCTCATCTTGGCCGCGTAGTCAAAGTACGACCAGTTGTTCTCCTTGTCCGCGTCGATGAACGCCAGGCCGTACTTTTCGCGCTTGCCTTCTTGGATTTCTTTTTCCAGCGTGGGGAGGATGTCGAGGGCGGTGCCGACGAGAACTTCGATCCTGGATGCTACGCCTGCTACTTCGAAGTTCTTCTTTGCGACTTCTGCGGCGTGCTCGTCGATTTCGAGCGTCGTGATCTTGACCTCCGGGTTCGCAAATGCCATCCAGATGGTGGAGTAGCCCCCTAGGAGGCCGACTTCGAGGATATGGCTGGCACGCGCGAGACGAGCTTGAAGCATGAGGAATTTGCCAAAGGCGGGAAAGACGGCGATATCGCGGAGGCCGTTATCGGCAGAGTTTGAGATGCAGTGGTTTAGGGCTTTATTGAGGGCAGTGTCGTTGTGAAGGTGTGTTGCCGTGTAAGTGTCGACGGCGATGGCGCGGGGGTCTTGTTCGTAGTTTTGGACGCCGGAGCGGGAGTTTTGGAAGAGGGGCATGTTGGCGGTTGGGAGGAGTGTTGGTTTGAGGGTTCAGTTCGGAATAGGTTTGGATTGGTTTGTAGAGAGGGTGGGGATATAGTAGGGTGGAAGTGGAGGCTTTTCAGAGGTGTAGTTTCTCCTGAAGATAACGGTCGAGTGGATATATACTCGAATCAACCCTGAGCAACGCGTAGGTATCCAGCCCAGACGTATCCGCCTAGCAGGAGTATATGTCTGATGATGAATGCGGCTTGCTCCACGCCAGCTGAAACCACTGCAGGAAGTCTGAGGTATGCAGAAAGTAACAAAAAAGCGGAACCAGAGCTAAAAGAACTGGAGAAAAGTCGAAAATAGGTGCTTAACGAGAACACGACCTGGAAAACTAGCTCTAGAGCTGCATCAGAGAGCTGAGATTCGACGATAGACGAGAAGAGGAAGAAGCAAGATGGGATTTGGCGAGACCTACTGCGAGAGTGCAGGACGTGGAGTCTTATACACCAGTCCCAGTCACAGCTCGTAGGGGTGAGGTTGCCGGACTTACCTATATAGGAAAAGTCGAGACCGAGGGATATGACCGATGAGTTGACGCTCCCCGAGAACTTACCTAGAAGAGTAATGTGCTGCCTGATGCTATGGCGAAACAGATGCAGAGGATTGTGAGAACATGGAGAGTTTACGAGGGCCACCGGATCTTGAGGGGAAGAGATGATCTTGGTCTTGCTGTCGGTTACCGAGCTGCTCCTAGTCGGCGGGATGATCATGCAACCGAAGGTAAACCCGCATCGCCGATGTCATCCATGAAGCACAGCAGCCGAGAGGCTAGTAGAAGGAGAAGGTGGGACAGAAGGCTCAGAGGAAGATGCGTCTCAACAACGACGCGAAGATCGTGGCGGGGTTGGTGGGGTGGTGGGTTGTGGTTGGAAAGGTTGGATCGACTGACATGATGGCGTTGCATGATCTTTGAGAACGCCAGAAGGAGACGATCGCCCTCACCGCCTAGCATATGACAACACAAGGCGTCCCCGCGGCGGTGATGCCACCGGCAAAACAGCCAATAAGGGAACTACCTTCCGAAACGATATAGATCGTGCTTTGAAGCGACATGCGCTTAAGCAAGACAGCTTTAGGTGCAGTACGCAGATCTTCACCAGCTTCGAGGTCGCGTTGGGAGCAAGAGAGGACCCTGGGGGATCATTCGAAGAAACACTTCATTACTAGACATTTGTCTACTCTCCTTGTACAACTGTTTGTCCCACAGGATAGGACTAGGTAAGATCCATCAGCCGAGTCAACCCTCTCCTCTTGAACCAAGGAAAGAGAACTCAAGGCTAAATAGAAGAGCCGAGTCAACCCTTACCGCCAAAGCAGAAGGAGAACTCAAAGCCCACCAACCCAATCCATAACCAGCCTTCCCACCCAATCCATCCAATCTCCATAGCACAGCTGGAAAGAAAAGCCGAGTCAACCCCTCCAGTCGTCCAAAAACGAAGAAAGAGAACTCGAGGCTAAACTTCAGAGCTAAGCTAGAAGAAAAGAATAGGAGCGAGGATAGAAGGACGAAAAGGAAAGCATGCGGTCGTCTGCGCCTCGACATCGAAGACGACGATACCAACAGAGGTATCCAACAAACCGAAAGAGACAGACAGCAACTCCGAACCATGCACTCCCCGCCCATTACCAGAGAAAACAACTACTCCAACAAACTCCAGGTGATGCCGCAAATTCCAGTCGTCCTTGATGACACGATCACCAACGCCAACAACTCGAATGCCAGTGCTGAACGTTGCGATCCAACTCATAGACCAAACCCGCTGCTCCTCCTCTTCCTTCCATCATACCCTCCAAGACTCTCCGTATCGCTGATGCCCTCCCACGGCGCATCATCCTCCTCAGCGTCGCCATCACCCTCACTACCGCTACTCTCATCGTCCGCTCCGTTCTCCACAGCAACACGCTTGCCCGCCATGCCCTTGGTCAGATCAATGCCGACGCTCATAAGCGTGTCATTAACCTCCTCTTCCGTGATGCCGACCTTCCTGTCCTTGACGCCCTCCAGCGCATCATAGAGGGTATACACCTGCGCAGACTTGACGCCAATCGCCTCGGTGAGCTTCTTGATGCCCTTCACCGTTGCCTTGCGCTCGCGACCACCGATGGAAGGATCGTGTGCTGCGAGCCGGGCGTCCAGAACAGCCTTCTCCAGCTTCAGATGCTCGATTTCGTCTTTCAGTTCCTTGACAACCATGGCGAGAGCGTCGATGGGCGCGTGCACGGGTCGCATCGTCGCGTCCGGATTGTCGTTTTCGCGTTCGGAGATGGGGACCAACTCTGGGATCTCGACATTGACGGTTCCGCCTTCGCCATTCTGCATGAGACGCTGGCAGTGCGTGCAGTTCGCTTTATCATGAGGCGGCAGCGTGTCGAGAGCAGCGTTCGCTTCCTCGGTCGTGATAGGGCGAGTGGGGATACGGACGGTGATGTCCGGAAGGATGAATGCGGAGGTCATCTCAGGCTGTGCTGTGCGAGAGCGGCGCCGGCTCGATTGGCTGAGCAGCGAGTGCTCGGTATTCTGCTTCGAGCGGGCAAAGTCACGGATGCTGAGGTCGAAATCTTTGGTGTTGCTCGTTGCATCCTTCATGGACGACTTGCGAGGAAGAGATCGCGCGTGCGAGTGTTTAGAAGCAGTTGAGCGGACAGTGTCATTCTTTTCGAATTCGGCTGGCAGAGAATGGCGTTTTCGGAATGCTTCGCGGTCGGCTGCTCGATCAAGTTCACATTCGCGGCGGGTTTTTGCAACAACCTCGTCGGGGATGAAAGACAGCTGTGTTGTGTCCTGGTCATCTTCGACAGGTGCTTTTGAAGAGAACTTCGGCGTTGCTTGGAGAGAGTTACCACGCGAGCGAGTACCAGAGAAGTCGAGGTCCGTGGTGGATTCTGCGTCACTATAACCGGTGCCCAAATCATACGGTTGAGTGACAGGAGCAGACGAGTGCCGGTCTTTCGCAGAGACGCGCTTGGAGAATGCCCGAGTCTGAGACTTAGACCTCGAGCGTTCAGCATGTTGTGACGCAGCGGCAGATTTCCTGCCGGTTCGCTCTCCGAGATTGTTCTTCTCTTGGCCTGATGCTGATGGTCCAGTTTCTGGCGCCTTTTCACGAAGCTTGCCGACCCACCGAGGTCGACGAGCATCGGTATCGTCTTTTGCAGCGGTCTCGATTGATCGACGTTGGGATTGAGTCTCCTTGCCAACATCGCGCTTCAAAGTCGAAGCGCGTTGGGCCTTGACTTGGGCGAGCTGGACCCGCATCTCCTCGTTTTCCCGACGCAGAATATCGTTGGCCTCCTCTTGAGGCTCCTCCCGAAGTCCTTGAATAGTCTCGTCTCTAAGGTCGATGACTTTCTTCATCTGCTGCTCTTTCCGGTTCCAGCGAAGCATCTCGCGATCACGCTCGGCTTTGGCTCGCTCCAGCTGAGTCTTCAGGTCGCCATTCTCGGCGAGGAGTTGCGCGTGCTCTGCTCGAGCTTCCTGTTCCGCACACTTTCGGATTTCTGCCTCCAACTTCGTGAGGTTCTGGGTTTCCTCTTCGCGCTGTGACTGGACGCGCCGCAACTCTGTGCGAAGTGTCTCGTTTTCGCGGTAGATCGCACGGTCCGTGGTGCCAACCTTCCGAAGTAAGTCGGTCTCCTTCTTCTTCCACTTCTTGGTGTCGTCCTGGTGTTCCGAGTGTATACGAGCCAGCTGATTGCTGTAGTCTTCCACTTCCTGACGAAGAACCTCATTCTCAGTGCGAAGAGTGTCGACTTCATCCCGAAGTTCCGTGTTCTCCTTCTGCGAAGTCTCGTTCTCCGCCTTGAGCTCCTCCGCATTGTAGAATGCGACGCCAAGCTGAGTGACGAGGTTGTCCCGTTCCTGGGTAATACGTTTGGTGGTGATTTCAGCCACAGAAGCTTTCCTTTCTGCACTGTCCAGACGGTTCTGCAACGAGTTCAAGCTTGCTTCGAGTTCTGCCATAATTGTTAGATGCGAGCGAAAAGTGGGACATGTGGGAGTAGACTCACTCAATCGCTCTGTACGCCAGTTGTTCTTTCCACCCTCTCCATCAGAGCCAAGAGCACTGTCCGGGCGTCGGGCACTCTCCAGGGCCAAAATTTCCGTCCTGAGCTGAATGTTGTCGTTTTCAAACTCCTTAGTCTTCTGCTCAAACTCGGCCTTCTCATGCTCGAGTTGTGCTACTTTCTCTCTCAACAGATGGAGTGAGGCGAAGATTGCCTTCTCCTCTTCAGGCATGGGCACACTCCTGACCGGCAGGTGATTGGAGGGGTCATTTCCAGAATTGCGAGCATTCGTGTTGGAGGTGAAACGTGCACGAGCTTTCGAGGTGCGTGAGAAGACCGGAGTGCCGTCTTGATAGACGCCGGACATCAATTCTGTAAGATTTGGAAGATCTGGGAGCATGAACGACTGAGCAGTAGTATTGGGATTGGCCGAGGTCAAACCGGCTGATCGTTGAGTACCAAGGGCTGCACGCCTCGGAGTCTTCTCTGCACGCGGAGGGGTGGACAGGCCGTTACCCGCGCCAGAAGTCTGTCGTGAGGCGCCAAAACGCGTGTTGCGGAATGTTGACGTGATAGTGGGCGGTCGGTAGAGAGAGTTGTCCTCTTCTTCGGATGAGACTTTCGCGTGCATATCTGCCAACGTGCTCTTCCTTCGCTCTTGCGGCTTCTCTGGGGACACGCGCTCGCCTTGCTTGCCGATACGAGCGAGACTGGCGTTGATGTCCTTCTGCGGGGCAGATGTTGCGCGCCGGATCTGGGCCTCCCGCCGGAGGCTGCTCTGTTCAAGGCCGTCGCTCTTCCTGGGAATCGTTCGCGGTCGAATGGGAGGTGTTGCGGTGAGCTCGTACAGGCTGTCGTTGCCAATGCTCAGGACAGCGTTGATATCGGACAAAGACTGGTTGGATTTGCTTGGTGTATTCCGAACGCTCTTCTTGTTTCCCCGTCCCAATTCCACAGAGATGCTATCTTCACCAGAAATGCCATCCTGGTCAAAGTCGAGGAATTCGCGACGGACTACCGAGGTGGTAGGATTCGGCGCTGGTGGTTGAGGGTTGTAGTATTTGTAGTTTTGAGCAGTCGAGCGGAGGTCTGGGAATTGTCGTGCAATGTCGTCGTCCATTTGACGCGTCGATGCCAGAAAGTCATCGGCACCAAAGTCGTCCAGGCTTGAGCCGGTCATGGAATCTGCATGTCGAGGAAGTGACTGCCCGGAGCTGGAATTGGAGGACTGCGTGCGGTCGCGATCGATGTCGTGACGGGACAGCTCGCGGATCAGGCGAGAGGATTCCTCTCGAGGGACCACGGGAGACGTGGACGGCATGTTGATGTAGGTGTGCTGCTGATGCGGTTAAGGTTGCTTCCCGAAGCAGATGCAAAGTAGCAATTGAGATCAGCACATGAGCAAAGCCGAACGAAGACGCGCGAGCAAAAAGCGACGCGTTCCAAATCGGAGTCCAGCAGGTCGAGTTGTCGGAGCAGCGAGGCCGGATGTTGTGCCATCGGGCGTGGAGACAAAACATAAACATGGGGGCCCGTGCGCCGTATCCAGGGTCTGGCTTATGTCAGCGCCAGCTCCTTCCGTCAACCCCACACGTGCCCAGTCGTCCATGTGAAAGTCAACTTCCAACTTCAACCCATGGCATACCCTACTCACGTCGTGGATACCCACTCCCCTCTGCCCGTAGCTCATATCGTCGCCAATCCCAAACTGGACTCCTGAGCCTCCATCTGCCTGCGTCAGTGGTACAAACCGAAATGATAAGCCATTGATCGAATCGCCTCGAGACGAGGGTCTTGATATGGTCCGACTCTCGAAACGGGGAACTAGACCCGACCAACCTGAGGTGTCCAGGTACCCCGCCTTGACACCGTAGAAGCACCAATTCATTTGTCTCCGAGTCATTCAAGATGCCATAAGCATTTGATACTGCCTTCTAACACTCCCATTCCAATCCGCGTATCTCTTCCTATAGCTTTGTATCTCTTTGATTTCGCCAGAGGCCGTCCACTATGCCTCTCTCAGAACACATCCTCATAACAGGCGCCGGAGGCTTCATCTCCCAGACCCTCGGCCCCGTCCTCCTCTCTTCCAATCCAGGCCTGATCCTCACCCTCGCCGACGTCTTCGAGCCCCCTATCCCGCCTTCGTGCAAGCCCCAATCGTCACGTATAACATGCTTGAAAGCAGATCTCACTTCCGCCAGCGCCGTGAATGCACTGGTCAGTCCCTCGAAATTTACCACATGCTACCTCCTCCATGGCATCATGTCCGCCGGCAGCGAGGCAGATCTCGAACTTGGTCTCCGCGTCAATCTTGATTCCCACCGTCTCATGCTCGATGCTCTCCGTCGTCTCCAGCCAGGCGTCCGCGTCATTTTTAGTAGCAGTCTGGCAGTATACGGCCCCACGCGTGCGAGTGGTGTGATAGAGGATGACGAAGTGTTTGACGAGATGGTCTTGCCGCTGCCACGGAGTAGCTACGGGAGCCAGAAATTTATGGTCGAGCAATTGATCCAGGATTACTCGCGAAAGGGGCTGATAGATGGACGGGTGGCGCGACTGCCCACAGTTGTTGTACGACCAGGGAAAGCAAGTAATGCAGCGAGCAGCTTCGCCAGCGGGATAATACGGTATGTTGTTGGTGCTCGTACTCCCCCTCTCTTGTCAGCCCATCTACAAGATCGATCCAGCTAATCCCTCACCCTTACTGCAGTGAATCCCTCCAAGGTATTCCCAACACCTACCCCTGTTCCGCATCCCTAAAAATGTGGATCTGCGCCCCCTCAACCGCCGTCCACAACCTCGCTCTCCTGCGCACCCTCCCCTCCTCCTCCTTCAACACTACCACCCGCGTCATCAACCTCCCCGGCCAAACCGTCACAGTGAAGAAGATGCTTGATGCGTTAGAAGAAGTTGCGGGCAAGGAGGCCAGAGGGATGGTGAAGGAAGAGAGGGAAGAGAGGCATGAGCGCATATTGGAGACGTGGCCGAATCGGTTTGATACGTGGAAGGCGGAGGCGCTGGGGATGAAGGCGGATATCGATGTCAGGGAGTTGATTGAGGAGTTTAGGCGGAGCTTGTAGATGGGGGGAACACGGCGAGATCGTACGAAAAGCGAAATGATAGATGAGCGTAAAGGAAGTTAAGGTAGTAAGACGATACTTGAAGGGCAGTGAAGCTCATCCCAGTAGAACGAGCTGCTGCCTTTCAACGCAATTGCCTCAATTTGGGACGTGACTGATGTAGGCATCTATTTCGCTATCTGCAGTTCCTTTCCCACTTTGGTCTATCTATAAGTCTATACTCTCGCGCCTTTCTTTCCATCTGTCTCAACATGATCTCTATAGAATCGAAAATACCTGCGCTTGGACGCCTCGCTATGTATGCATGATCCGCTAATATCATATCTGCCAGAACCAGCCGGAAGACATCAAAATTCCCGAGGAAGAAAAGCCAAAACATGTTTGGAGCACTTCCATAACACGTCCATCCCACGACCAGAAACCGATACCTTGTCGGAGGCAGACCTGCAAACTCCCAAGCTTCAAAGAAAAGCAAAATCCCGGATCGTCCTCATTCTCTTTATCTCCTCCTCCTTTCCTCTTCACACCAAAGACCTCGCATCCCTGTACTCATAAACCTGCACGGCCCCAATCTCATCACTCGGCCTCCCCGAACTCCCCGCCACACTCCCCGGGTTACTCAACGGCAGTAACAGCGGACTCTGCTCCCTCTTCTCATCCGCCTGGCTAGTTTTCCCAACCATACGCTCCTCGGCCCACTTCGTAACGCGCGCGCACCATGCCTCCACCTTGACCGTCCAGACATGCGCAAGCAGGAGTAGGACGGCGAAGAACAGCGGGAGCCCAATAGCGAGTTTCCAGCCTTCGGCGGCGGGGAGACGTTCCCACTCTTTCATCTCGCCTTTATCGTTCTTCTCGGAGAACTTCTGCGGCGCGATGCCTGCGAAGAGGAACCATTGGAAGCAGCTGCGAAGAAGCGGGCCGTGGATCAGGTAGATGGGGAAGGAGATGCCACCGAGCCAGACGAGGATGGGGTGGGAGAGGATTCGCTGGAAAGAGGCCGAGAGCAGGATGCTGAGTGCGATGAGCTGGACGCCGATGGCGCACCAGAAATTCCGCGGCGAAGCGCCTTTGGGGAAGAGGTTCGTGGCGAGGTCTTTCAGGAAGTGACTCCAGGGTGACCAGTCGGCGTTCTTGTAGGGGTAGCTGGTGAGGAAGCCGCCGAGGAGGAGTAAAGCCACTGGTATAATCCTTGAAGCAACAGTACGAGAAGCGGCGAACGCGACGATGCGAGGATGCAGCGAGGCCTCGGCCAGCAAAGCACCCGCGTAGATCGGAAGGCCGATCATGGAGTCCTTCTTGATAAAAGCCCATATATACAGGCCAGCCAGAACGCCGACGCGCCAGCTGGGCGTGGCGCGGACGAGCGCGAGGAGGATGAGGAAGAGCATCATGCTGCCTTTTAGGAACCAGATCATGGTCCACTGATTCTTGTCGTAGGTATTCTCGCCATGCGCCCAGGTTTTGAAGATCCATTTCGCCAACGCGCGGACCGCGGCGAGGAAGTTCGCACTCTTCATGGGCGAGGTATTTCGGATCCACTCGGAGCTGCTGATACGACCCATCTCATACCCGTCGAACTGGCAGATGGCCCAGCTGACGACGGTCATGATAGTACATGGCAGAACAAGGCGAAAGACACGGCGGAAAGTGCTGCTAGACAGGGAAGCGAGAGCTGTTTCTGGACGCGAGGAGCGCGCTTTTTTGATAGGGCCGAGGGCGTTGACGAAGCCGGTGAGGAGGAAGAATACGGCGACCCAGGGGAATCCTTCGGTGAAGAGGAGGCGGAGGTATGGCAGTTGGTACCAGGAGGGGAGGGCGGATTTGGAGGAGGATGGGGGTAGGGCGGCGGGGAAGAAGGTTAGGGTTAGGTGGGAGGAGACGACGAGGAGGGCTGCTAGGCCACGGAAGCCCTGGGATAGAGGTTAGATGGGGTTGAGGGAAGGGTGTGAGAAGTGCTGTTTGGTGAGTGTTCTCTCAGAAGGTGGAAGGCCCAAGCATTCTGGGTCTTTGGAGGAGGGAAATTGTTAGTAAGAGATTCAACCTACATCTGCCCACTTAATATCCCGCTGAGCCGTAGCGACCTGGATTTGTTGTTTCTCCATTTGGAGTTCGCTATCGTCTTGCTCAAGCGATAGGTTTTGTACTGAAGGGCTCGAAATTAGAATCGAGAGTGAAAAAGCAGATTTTGTAGAGAAGACGATGACGTGAGATCAAGAACGTAAACACGCGCTGAATGACTGATGATGTGAAGTGTATTTACAAAGAGAGACAAGAGACAGTGACTACGAAAGAAAAAATGGTGACCAGGACAACAGAGTTGCTGGGGAAGGCAGGCTAGGAATAACGTCAATTCACCATTCCCCTCACCCTCCCCTGACAGCTAAAGGTCCCGTTTCAAAATATCGCCGTAAACAGATGTGCAACGCAAGTGCTGCAAGTCGCACCCGATCGCCGTCAAACGGGGCGTCGTGGTACGGCAGAGGCGGCGGGTGGCTGAACGTAGCGCCCGAAGATCGAAAAAGGCTTACCTGAGGCGGCTGTGGATTCCGATGATCTGGTTGGCTGGAAGACGCGGCTGCTGCAACAACGACGATGAGGGCGGTAACTTGGCAAGAGGAGGCTGAGTACGAGCTTGCGTCACCGCTTGGTGGTGGTAGTGGTGTTGAAGTGGAAAGTGAGAAGTGGAAAGTGGACTTGGGAACCTGAATTGTTCGAAGGACGTCGTAAAAGTGACAGGAGGAACCGAATTTCCGAAGGTGCGAAAGAGGAAAGAACGCCCAGGAGCAGAAGTTGTACAGATCTGATCCTAAAGTGCTTGAAGACGATAAGTTCGTCCAACCAAAACTTCAAATGTCCGGACGGTTTGAAACTCGCTTTGTGACACTGACAGACAGCACGAAACAAAACACCATTCACGAGCTTACTAGAACCTAAGAAACAGCCCGGCTCTATATACCTACATCGCCCTCTGATGACCTATTTCCGTTTCGGATCTCCACACACTACATCCTCGTCGCCAACACTGTTGTCCGTACCAGGACTCGCTTCCCCTTCCCTTCCCTCGTCGTGCAACAGCAGCTTGCGCTCGTCTCCCAGCCACAGTAGTGCAAACCCTCGGGCTGAATTGCTTCAACCCTCGCAGGTGAAAATCATGCGTCCCCCAAACGAGACAGATTGTTGATCTAAATCCGGTCCGGGGGTTGCGTCTCGCCAGGAACACATTCTCGGGCAGGGGATATCATCCACTTGCGGGCATCTTGCTGTGATTTTTATAGGCGCTGCAGGTGGTACACATGCCTGCTCGCGCGTCCGCGACGACTCGCGAGGAAGATCGGGGCATAACAGCGACTGGATGAATGCCTTGGACTGGACGTGAAATGTCATGGCAGACAATGCTTGAAGTGGGTCGGAGGCATCGATTTCCTCGTCCTTGTCCATGTCCCCAGGAAGCATTGTCGCGATAGACGAAGACGGTAACGTATACAAAAGATTCAACAGACACTGTGTCAAGTCACAACGATCAGACATATGCTTTCTTCCCGCATGACGTTAGAATAAGAGTATATTGAGCCGTTGCAATATCGAGCAATCAACAACGGCACGTGCTTTTGCAGGTCACGTGCATTGATCTGAATGCCAAAGACTACCTAAGGTATAGGTAAGGTACCACCATCAAAACACCGAGCGTTATTGTGGATACTTACTGAGCGAATTTTTTCGTCTTAGCAGAGGAAGACGTATAGGAGGACTATTTGTGCTCTTGAAAGAACCGATCACGAGGTAGGCATGTGGGGCAGTCAGTGAATCTTCAGCCTCGAGATTCTTCCGGGATTGTCTATTCACTTGACATCAGAGATATCAATAGTAAGTTCTCTTGCCGTACGATGAACTTACACGGCAATTACAACCTCATGTAGGATCTGTGAGTAATGAATTGGGGAAGCCCGAAGTTCTCCATGTGAGCGAACCCGATGGTTTGGGGCTCACGCAGTCGGTATCTGGCAAAGCCGACTCTACCTCCATTTTCCCTCTGGACTTGGATCTCGCACGAATCTGGCTCGAAAACTGCAATAAGAGACATGAGCCTTGCCGCCAGCTGTCTGTCCACGGGACTCTGCCTTTCTGGGTTGTTGATATTTCTGATATTAGCCATCTCTTCTTGGTCCCCGGCAATGCCCGAGACCTGCCAAATGTGACGTTGAGCTATCAATGGGGCGAGTCTACAAAGTTTCTGACAACCACAAAAAACACCGCTGAGCTTCGAAGTCGCATCCCAGTGGAAGAACTACCACGGACTTTCACAGATGCGATCCTTGTGGCACACAAGCTGGGATATCCATTCATCTGGATTGATGCACTCTGCATACAACAAGACCACGAAAGAGAAATGCAAGAGCAAATAGAATGCATGGGACAAATATACACTGCTTCGGACCTTACACTTTTCGCTGCTGCGGGTGTGAATTCTGATTTTGGCTTGTCTGTCAACCGAGATCCAGCAATTCTCCGGCCTTCGAAAGTACTTCTCCATGCTGAAATCGGAAACTGGTCACTCCAAGGAGACTATTTCTTTGAGCACTTTCGCCCAATCATTTCCATGGTGGCCATGAAAGAGAACTTGCCTCTGTTTAAACGAGGCTGGGTGTTGCAGGAAGAGGTCTTGTCTGCTCGAGGGTTATATTTCGGACGTGAACAGATGACATGGAGATGCCTGTGCGAATCTTCCACAAAAGAACATCCGGCCTGCCCAACGTTCCAAAGCCTTGACCATGGGACAGCCGAGCAAGCTTACGACACGTTTATGGGCTTGCGATTGTCGTTGAGAACGAAAAATTTGCGAGTTTCTCAACCCAGCTCTACTGGATGCAGAGGCGTTTTGAATCAATGGTATAAGATGGTTGAGAAGCACTCTGAGAGGCAACTAACAAAATGCTCGGATGTGTTACCAGCTCTATCGGGCATTGTATCGAGGATCCATGAACTGCACGGTTATTCGTTTGTCGCTGGACTCTGGCAGGAAGACCTCCAACTCGGTCTGACCTGGAAGGTGAACGGGGACTCAACTCCGGGGATGATAGCGTCGTCCTATGCCCATGATGAAGATTTCCTCCCTCCGCTATGGTCAGTTCACCACGAATTCGAAGATGACAATGACTGACACGTGATCAGCGCATCAGGAAATCCGTCCTGGTCTTGGGTATCGCAGTTCTGCTCCGGGAGATCTGTCTAATTCTTTCTTTACAGGGGGGGGTACAACCTCAGAAAGCAAAGCGGCCTTCAGATTCTGGACGTTAAAATCACTCGATCTCCAGGTCACGGCAACCCTTTCGGCGAGATACTATCAGCATCACTTTTCGGGCGAGCCCGAGTCGAAGGAGCAACGATTCGACTTACGGAGTGGAAATTTCCAAAGCGGCGATGGCAGCGCCAAACATATTACCTCGTAGACCCAACGGCGAGAGATTCTTGGCAACATGTGGCTGATTTCTTCCCTGATACCGTCGACAATATCAAAGCATTGACATCGATTTACTGCGTTCTCTGCGCGGTCACGGTCACGGTCACGAACAACGATGGACGCAAAGAAGAGTCTGGTGTCTGCACCGCGATCGGGGTCATTCCGTCCGCGCAGTCGCCGGACCAGTTCGTTCGAGTTGGTCTGGTCAGAACTCGTGATTTTGAATGGTTTGGATTTGGTCATCTAGATGATTATGATCATGACTCCGGCGATGTTCGGGTTATAGAGCTCATATAACCTTTCCGTGCGGCGTCGTCAGGCATGGCTTCCGTCAAGACCTTCAAATGGACCCTTGTATGGGCGCCTCTCACTCTCGGTTTCTTGCCAAATACCCAAGTTCGACGTTCCCCGTACTGCGGAGTACCAGCACAGGGGTTTAAATTGAATTCTCAAGGTAGAGTCGACTCACGAGATTCACCAATGTAATGAAGGGTAAGCAGTGTCTTGATTTAAAAGTTCGGATGCATTTTGCTCCATGTATGACGCTAATTCGAGGGAATAAATAAAGATTTCAAGTTCAGGCGCCCATTTGCTGCAGTAAACGGAAGCGCAACCAAAGAACCTTGAACACGTCCGACCGTGGTCGAATGCTTCGCTACATCCCGTGAAGCCTCGACAAAGAGTCTGACGCGGATCGAGAGGGAAAGAAGTAATTGAAGAGAACATTGAAGAACAGATGATCGTTCCAGAGGTAGATGGTAGTTTCGTCGAGGTTGAGGAATTAGAACCAACGACAATATCGGACGGCGACCCGATATAAGTAAAAGAGGTAGGAGGAAGGAGGAAGGAGGAAGGAGGAAGGAGGAAGGAGGAAGGAAGAGAACAATGGATTGACCATAATAAGTCAAACACCAAGGTGGTACATGATTGACAAGCGCCGCCAGCTCCTTTTGAAGACAACTACATTATAGTGAGTGCATTGTCCGAGATTGCCCGAGTATCCTTTGTTCAATGTCAGTCTTCATTATCCTCTCGCTTTGTTTCGGGCCGGGAGATACGTACGAGGGCCTCTTGCCATAATCTGCGCTGCGCCGCACTCAAAGAGACGGAGGGGTCCGAGGACGCGAGACGCCCGAAATGACGTTGGTGATTGAGGGCCGTTGTTTCATTGTTGCTTTTTATAGCGAAAGATGGAGCGACAACTGATCGACGGGCTGAAGAGACGACGACTCAGACGATGACGAGACTTGGAAAAGAGAGACAGCACCCTTCTTGTCCCACCCACCGAATTTCGAAAAAGCGGGCTTCCGCCATACTGTGGAGAGGATCCACCAGCAAGGCTCAACGAGACTTTCAACCGCCGACGGGGAACTGCGTTGTTTCACTTCCGAACTTGGAAGGGTTTCTTTGTCCGCGTGGACGGAGTTTACACGAGGTGGGAGCCCGATGTTGTGGTTTCGTCAGGGGTAAAAGGAGGAAGGACAAAGAAGATTGGGGTTTGGCGGAGGAGGACAAAGGGGAGGAAATGGGATGTCGGGGGTAGGAGGTTGGGAGTAGCCGATGTTACAGCTCGGGGGAGGATTTGGCGGGTTTGAAGTTGAAGGACCGTGTTGTTGGAGACGACTGCACATGGTTCTTGAAGGAAGGGTTTGTGACGGTCGTCAAGGTCGAGGATATCGAGTGGAGATGGAGAGCACTCAAGGCTCGTGGGTCCTCGTGGAGAAGTCCTGTAAGAGATGCAGAGCCGCCTCTGTGTCCATACCGCAGCGACAACAATTCCGACAATCGGTGGTTTTCCTCGCCGACATGTCAACTCTTCATTGTTATTCCCCAACTCCGTTTATTTCCACATGCCCCCATGCGGAGCACTTCCCACGTCTCGAAAGCTTTCAATCAGACCCATCACACCATCACTGCCCTTGACCATTAAAATTTCCCGATGGATCAATTACCCATGTAGCGAAATTCCAAAATCGTCCATTCATGAAAACACCTCCCCCTAACTCCCAAACAACCCAACCCACCAAGCCCACCCCCCCTTCGCCCTATAAAAATTGGTATAATACCGCGCAGTACTCCGTTGCTTATCATTCTCCTCCTGCCACTTCTTCCAGTCCTCTCTGCGGGCCGCGTCCCAGGCTTCGGCGTCCCATTCGCCTGGAGCAGCCTTGGGGGTTCGCTGGTACCATTTTTTTGCGGGTTGGGGAGTGGGAGTAGGTGAGGGGGTGGGCTGGGAGACGGGGGTTCGGGTGGGCGTGCAGGCTGTGAGGTAGGCTTGCTTGGGGTCGGTGGTGGGATTGGGAGTGGGGTTGGGAGAAGGAGAGGATTTGGTGGTTGTGAGAGGTTCTTTGTGGTCTTGGGTCATGGTTGATGAGGGGGAGGTTGACGAAAGTAAATGGACGGTCGAGAGATTGGATGAGTTGATATAGATTGACGGTATTGGAGTGATCGATGTTCTCCCTGTGAAAGACTTACAATCGGGTTCGTGGAGCGGAAGACAAGCTCATTATCTACGTTTTGTTGTTAATGAGGATGTTCCCGAGGCGCTCAGGCAGTGCAGGTCTTCTGAGATGTCGGGGGTGGCGCAGTCTCAAGTCGGTGGCTTGGCGGCGTGGCGGAGCGGAGCTTCATTGAGACCTTGTTCCACTTCCAAACTTCATCAACCTCACTTGGCGATTCTGCCTCACTGTTCTTCATTTCTTTGATTGGTCTTCTAAGAGGATCTACCCGCTTTCGATGTCATTTCTCGACCACAATTGCTGTATCGATGTGACGAAATGATTGCAAGCATCAAGCACGAGTCGAGCGAATCTCCACACCATAACGGACCCCGTATGTGGACTCGATACGGTAGTAAAGTTATCACACAATGTGGAAGAACTACTCGCACAGGAAAGTTCTAAATTCACTGGCAGAGTTCACTTTCTCCTGAACTGCTCTCCCCTTCGATATGCTGTAAATTGAGGCGTGGTGACATTGAAATCGAGTTGTGGCCCGGAGCAAACCCTCAAACGACAAGCAGATGGAGTAGTGTCCCAGAACCATGTGGTAGGTCTCCGACGTCTAACTCCTATTCCTTGCCTGGTCTTCCCTTTTGCCTTAGGCTATGCGCCTCTTCTGGCTCCTCATGTGGACACTTCTGAAGGAGCACTTTTTATCCTAGACCATCGTCAGTACTCTGATCGACTGAGCGAAGCTAGAAGGGATCAGACTTACACCCGGTGCAGGCATTCCATAGTGCATGATCGAACCGGCGAGGGTGATACAGACTGTCTTCAAGGCCAGCCCGTCCAGCCACCGGTATTGACCGAACATGCTTCCTATTCGCCATAAATGATTTATGCACTCCGGAACGTAGAATCTGCTGAAAGACCATGGCTTGGTGGTGCGTATCGAGATGGTGTCCCTTTCTTTTCCCTGCTGTAACGAGATCTTGACCATTGCTTTCCATGTCTTTTTGAGTGGATGTACGCCAAAAACGAGGAGGACTTGACGGATCGTTGCAGTCGATTTGTCGCCTATCATCTCGAACCACTTCAGCATGAAGTCGCAGCCTGGCTCACAATCCCGCGGCTTACTTGGTGTGACTTCAAGTAGCCGCACAAGTTTTGCTGTGACTCGAAAGCTGCAGATGAACATGAATGCGTTGCGGGAGTAGTACACATTTAATGATTCGGAGCGTATCTGTCGGCACACTTTGGTGATGTCCGCTTGTCTCTCCCTCAATCTGCCAGAACGGGCTTGAGCATCTGCGTCGACATGCTTTCTCACAGGCTCAATGGGACGATTCGAGACGAGAAGAAGTTCGTAAATCTCATTTCGTAGTTCGGCGGGCAGATCGAGGAAACGGAAATGTTCCGACATGATAGCCTCAGGAAGAATGCGAACTGTAGTATGGCGTGGCTACTGACGGAGCGTAGACATTCGGGTTGGTGCGTGGAGAAGTGAAGAGCTTGGAAATCGAAAGGCGTCGTTGGCAATGGACGGTAGAGATTGAGGTTGGTGAGTGGACAAGTGAGAGACCATGCAGAAGGAAAGTTGTGGCTGGCCAGGGACAGTAGAGGTTGAGGTTGGTGGACGGATGGAGAAGTGGAGAGCTTGGTGAACGAAATGTGTGATTGGCAAGGGACAGTAAGTGTTGAGGTTGGTGAGTGGGTAAGTGGGATACCTTGGAGAAAGAAAAGTGTGGTTGAAAAAGGAGACCTGTAGCCATGCTTTTGCACATCGGCACCGTCAAGCGTCGACTCACCATCAGGCTTTATCGGCACCTACACAAGTTACCCAGATACACATCCGAATGTTTTAAAGGGCCTCCGCGATCGATCTGAGAACCCTTCCAATTCCTTTCTGACCTGAATTCTAGCCTTGTACGATTGGAACGGAGTCCAGTTGTGTATTTTTAAAGGCGCGAAACTCATTCATTGATGGTACAGTACAGCAAGTTCATAAATTCGTCCCAGATTGACAATGCCGGCCAACTATAGCACTGTTGATATTGCCAAGAAATTACTCTTTCGATTCGACGTCTTCATCCAGATCTTCAGCGGTACTACCACGACGCACAAACATGCCCTTCGCGGATTTCCAGATATTCGCACCGGTACCGCTTGACTTGTTCGCCCAGGCGCTACTGCGGCGAGGGTGCTGTCCTGTGTTCCTTTAGCCATGCCTTTTGCCTACCGTTCAACAAGAGGGAGGTAACGAACCTTCCTCAGCGCCGGGGTCGGCTGCGCCCGAGAAGTACTGTGCCGTCTCTGATGGTCGGCCTGAAAGAGGAGATAGTCAGCACGATGATTCAAGTGCTAAGAGGGGGAAGCTTAAACATACGTAGGTTTCCGGCACCGCCGCGACCGTACGAGCAAGGACGCTCGGAGTGGAAGTCTTCAGTCATTTCGTCGTCTTGTCACAGCCTGTGGATTGCGGCCGAGTTGAGAATTGCTCTGGTACGACGGACGGATATAGCTTTCGAGGCTAGAGTCTGACGACGCAAAGAAAAGGATCAACGGTGGAGGATACGCTGAAAAAGCCTTGAACTTGAGGAAGACTGAGATTTGCAAGACAATTGAATGCAGTGCACGAGCACACCTTTCAAATATCGTCTCATCCCCATCAATTTTCCCCTCTCAATATATACACCAAACCTACCACCCAATCCGCTCATCCCTTCCCCTCCAAAAACCCCCGAGATCATCCCCATCCGTCCCCTTCCACTCCCCCAAAACCACGCCTCAGAACCCGCAAATTCGCTATCTCCAACCTCTCATCCTTCTTCTTCTCCACCCAGCAACTCCCAGTCCTTCTTCTCCGAAACCCCTCAGCTTGCGCAATCCCCCAGCAGATCCCCCTCCCCACAACGACTTTCAAAACTCAAACCCCATCACACGCTTTCCCAAACCGCCATACTAAGTCATCAGACTCCTCATGCAACCGGCGATCTGTTTCCTAGGGCGGATGCTGACTGTCGGGGTAGAGTAGCACTGCTGATAAGGATGTGTGGTAGGATTGGCTGGAGGAGCGATGAGGCGACATGCGGGGAATTGGGAGGGGAGATCAAGCAACGACAAGCAATGCACAAGCTTTGCGGGGCCGCGAAGGGGAATATGTATGGCGATTCATGACGATATGGGAATTCGACAAGTTGGAAGAGAAAAGAGTAGAGGTGGGGGAAACGCCATCACGTGACTGAGATGCTCATGATCATGCCTAGATTCGAGCATACCAGATGAGACTTGAAAGTAGCGCAAGATGAGGTAACCGGCTTTCGCAGACTCAAGTAAACCTAGGCTGCAACTTCCCACTCGCCCTCTCCAACACCCGCTGCGGCAGCAGAACCTCATAAACATGCCCCACCCACGTCGCAAGCACCCTCCTCGTATCCGCCGGATCGATGATCTCCTCAACCCCAAACGCATTCGCCGTTCGCACCGGATTCATCAACCGTTTATACTCCTCCTCCAGCTCCTTATACCTCTTCTCCCTCGCCTCCGGACCCCCCTTCTTCTGCAATTCCTTCAACTCAAACGCGTGACCGACTTCTATCCCGCCGGCCAGCGGCAAGCTACCCCAATCCCCACTCGGCCACGCAACGCACATGCGCGGCTCGCGACACCCGACCATGACGCCGCCTGCGACGCCGAAGCAGCGGCGCGTCACGATGGAGAAGACGGGCATGGTCGTCGCGTAGTAGGCGCCCGCGAGCGTGATGCCGTGGCGCATGGTTGCGGAGCGCTCGGCGACGGTGCCGATGGCGTAGCCGGGGATGTCGATGAATTGGACCAGGGGGATGTTGAACATGTCGAGGAGTTTTAGGTGGCGGGCTAGTTTTTGGGAGCCGAGGGCGTCGATGGCGCCGGCGTTTACTGGAGCGGTTTGTTAGTAGTGTGTGGAACAGGGCGGAGAAGGGGGGATGGAGAAATATAAGAAACTTACCTTCGCAATTTAGAGAGATGATACCGACGGGTTGCCCGCCTAGTCGTGCGAGACCGCAAATGGCCGTGGTTCCCCAAAGAGATCCTATCTCGAAGAAAGAACCCTCGTCTACGATCGAGGTGATGATCTTCCGGGCATCATACATTCTCTCCTTTTTCCGCGGAATGATAGTCCTCATATCTGGACATACCCGGTCAATGGGATCGTCGACTGGCACTTTAGGAGGAACGTCGAGGCCATGATTTGGTAAGTAGCTAAGAACAGTTCTTAACTGCTCGAAACATTCGGCTTCATCTGCGGCAAGGTTGTCTATCGTTCCGTTGGTACAGTGCATTGCCGGACCACCAAGATCGGTAAGGCTCAGTCCTTCTTCAAAAGTGGCGCCGGCTACGACGTTTGGACCTGCGTTGAACAAGCTTCCGATGTCCCCAGCCATGACGGAGAAATGGCATGATACTACACGTGCTGCTCCGAGTCCAATAGCTGGTCCTACTACCGCCCCGAGATTGGGAATGCCCTGATTTAGTTGTTCGAAGACTTGATGGAATGTGTCGACGGCAGGGATATAGGACCATCCTTCTTTACGTATTGTGGTTACGGATCCACCACCAGACGATCCGTCGACGAGCTTGATCATGGGGATCTTGAGGGAGATGGCTAGTTGCTCCATCTTCTTGGTTTTCGCGTGAATGGCGCCATCGGCATGTCCCGCGCGAATTGAAAAGTCGTCTGCTGTGAAGAGGATAGTACGACCTCCCAGCTTACCGAAGCCTTGCACGTTGTTACTTGGAGTATCTGCCATCGATGGTCAGTTTGAGATTCAAAGACTGGATAGCATCATTGTGGTGTATTCGATGCGGACATCCGGTTGATATCGAGCCAACAGAACTCGCCCGTACTCCTTGAGTCTCAGCTCTTTCAGGATGCAGAACGGAGGCCAGCAGTTCTCATGGACAGCCTGTTTTTGCCCCAACAGAAAGGGGTATCGGACATGCGCGCTTATATGCGCCTTCATCTTCCCAATCTCCGAAATAAGAAACTCGTAGTACCTACATTCAACAGGCTCTTCCCTCATCTCGGCAATCTTCCTCCACTTGACCGTCCCCGCCACACTACCAACCTCCACAAACGTCCCCGGATCCAACAGCTGTTCGACCCGCTCCCGCACCCACAGCTTGCCCGCCTGCTTCTGCCTCACATACCCTCTATTATTCGGATCCGGCGTCGCGCCCATCTTCTGTATCGTCGAGATCTGCCCAAGGATATCGGAGTAGTCTGCAGGCAAGGCATCTTTGTCTGATTTCCTGCGGCGGCGGCGGGGCGTGTTTGCGGAGGCGGGTGGAGGGGTGATGTGGGAGGAGATCTGGTTTAGGCGGTCGGTGGCTTTGGCGGAGGGGTCTTTGGGGTTGTTGTCGGCCATGGTGGATTATTTGATGGGGATTTGGGCGCTCAAGGGCGCAATTGGAGTCGGTCACATCTTGTTGCGGTTGAGTGGTGGGTGTGGAGTGCTGGGGAGCTCGGCTTGGGCCGAGGGCCGCGGGGTGAAACTTTAGGGTCGAGCCCACGTGAGACCTTCAACATCAAGCCGAAATAGTCCATTGACTGTAAGTATCAATCCAATGTAGACAGAGTGATCTTTTCCTTTCGATTTTCTCCCCAGAACTTAAACAATCGAGCAATTGCGTTCTCGGACTGTCCCTTTTCCCCTTCCCCTCTTCCGCTCGGCTACGGTACTAGGACAGCTCAGAGAGCTTGTACACCGGCCATCGGCACGACAAGGAGAATTCAATATCAGTTTAGAAAGAGAAGGATAGTCTGGTAGCGGCGCTTCAGTTATTTCCTCGTCGATTCGCACACCCTCCTGGATAGAAAGCACCATTGATGTAGTCTTTGGCAGCATCAATAATCTTCCCATTTCCCCCATTAACAAGACATATCATTCCACAATGTCTCGCCCGGAACCCAGGCCGATTCAAAGACTTCTCATTGCAAACAGGTATATGGATTTTCCCTTGTCACAACACTCAATCTAACGGCCCATAGAGGGGAAATTGCACAGCGTATCATATCCGCAGCGCGCGAACTGGATATAGAAACCTATGCCATCTACTCCGGAGAAGATGTCTCTCATACCAATGGAGCAGCTTATACCTTGAAATTGTCTTCCCCAGCATCATTCATGAACATCTCCGAGTTGATGTTGTTGGCAAAGAGCAACAAGATCGATGCTGTCCATCCCGGTTATGGCTTTCTGTCCGAGTCTGCAGACTTCTCCCGGAGGATGTGGGAAGAAGCTGGAATTACTGTGGTTGGACCTGGCTGGGAGACGTTGTCGAGGACTGGGGACAAGTTGCAGGCGAAAGCTCTTGCTCAAGAATGTATGTCCCTTTTGTTTCGGTTGTATTCGGCTTTCATTCATACCCCTTTCCCGTTAAACGGAAGATTCCTTTGTGGGTCAGGAGTCATTTTACTCACAGTTCTTAGGCAGTGTCCCGACCCTACCAGCATTGACATCTCCAACGAACGATGTCGGCCAACTGCGGCAATTCGCGCAGAAAGCCGGCTATCCCATTATGATCAAGGCTATCGATGGCGGAGGCGGGCGCGGCATTCGCCTTGTACGAAGTGAAGATCAACTCGAGAGCAATGCCAGACGAGCAATTGAAGAGAGTCCTTCCCGACAAGTTTTCGCCGAAAAAGCTGCTGTCGATGGGTACAGGCATGTTGAAGTCCAGATCGTTGGGGATGGGGAAGGCGGCGTCTACCACCTCTGGGAGAGAGAATGTAGTATTCAAAGAAGGTATCAGAAGGTTGTCGAGATTGCTCCCAGTACGATGGGCGACAGAAAATTGGCCGCGGAAGTCATCAATGCCGCTATCAGAATGGCTAAGAAGGTAAGGCTAGAATCTACAACAGGACCGCTACTCTATACTAACTGACGTGCTAGGTCAATTATTTCTCCCTCGGAACGTTCGAGTTCCTCGCAAACTCGAAGACCTCTAGCTTTTACTTCCTCGAAATCAACCCCCGTCTCCAAGTTGAGCACACAATTACAGAGTCTCTAACCTCTGTAGACATAGTTCGAACCCAACTACTCCTATCCCAAGGCGAACCACTCTCCTCGTCCCTCTCTTTCCTTTCTCAAGACCCCGCTACCCCTCCTTCCCTACACTCAATCCAACTCCGTATCACAGCGGAGAACGTCCACAGCGACTGGACCCTCAGCATAGGCAAACTCACCTCCTTCTCCTTCCCTTCGGGAAACGGCATCCGCATCGACACCAATCTCGTCTCTGGAACTCCAAGTATCATAACCGCCGATTTTGACAGCCTAATCGCAAAAGTCATCGTCACCGCTTCATCATGGCCCGCCGCCGTCTCTAAAGCCTCCCGCGCTCTGCAGGACACCAAGGTCGTAGGCGTAAAGACCAACCTGGATGTCCTCCGTGGCATAGTCGCGCATCCAGACTTCCTCCACGGTAGATGCGACACGACATGGCTCGAAACCCACCAAACCGCCCTCCTCCACCACGGCGAATCTCTCTCTTCCGAACTCCCGAAATCTATCCTTCCGACTACTACCTCTTCATCAACATCTGCAGCCGCAATTGCCTCCTCGAACAGCGTCCCCATCTTCCGCAAAGGAGATGCTTGGTCTCTCACCCTCTCGTCCCCAGACGCCAAGAAATCGGCGAAAGCGTCTTCTAAGCAACAAGAAGCTCCAGGCCATCTCCAAATCACGAAACTTCTCCGCAACGAGTTCCCTGCGTCTCTCGCTGCAGATATCCTCTTCACACCACCACCATCCATCTCCTCTCAACCCCAACCAACTCCCTACATCCTCACCCTCGCCTCCACAAGCGCATCCGCCGCGTCTCTAACATCGACTCATCGCCGCGGCGATCCGAAAAACGAGCGACACGTCATCATCCCCTTCCCCGGAAAGCTCGTGGACGTGCTGGTCGACGTGGGAGATTTCGTGAGCAAGGGGATGACGGTGGCGGTTGTACAGCAGATGAAGATGGAGTTGGAGGTTAGGAGTAGTGGAAGTGGGACTGTGGGGTGGGTGACGGAGGCGGAGGATGGAGAGGAGGTTGGGGAAGGGGTTTTGGTTTGTGAGTTGGAGGGGGAGAAGGAGATGGCGCCGAAATTGTAGGAGGGGTGTGGGTGTACTCTACAGCAATCGACGGTGTGGACTGCTAACTTTGACTGGATTGGTGTTTGTATTTGGATATGCCAACACCTTGCACTCTTTTAAACGCTCTGCTAGTAATATTGAAATAGTATTGCTCAATAGTTATGTGCTTACATCCACCTTTCTGATAGTCCAACTACAGCTCGCGTTTCACTTCATTAAACTTTAGAATAGAATACATGTACGAATTTCTCACCCTCGTCTCCGTAGTCGCACTCCGTAGTTGCCTCTTTCTCAGCATGTCTCAGTATCTCAGACTTGGAATGAGTGTGAGGCTACTACTCAATCATGGAAAAACTGGAGCCGCCTAGCCCGCCGCAGGCTACAAGTTGTCTCTCCTGGATATCGAGAAGTAAGCTTTCTCGCTCGTCCAAGCAAGCGTTTTCGGTTAAACAGTATAAATCTGATGGATCCTGGATAACAGAAACGTGTGCTTTCTATTGGACGGCCTTTTTAGAGCATTTCGAGCTGGCTGAGTGCTTCAGGTGGTTTAGATTGGTTAGCTTTTGTGATTTGTAAGCTTCTTGCTCTGTTCTCTACGATGGCGGGCTTTGTCACCTTCTTTCATCTCTTTTTAGGAAGCTCCATTGCTAAGAATTGGAAGTAGAGGTATGATCATACAACCAACCTATATATAAAGAATTTACAGCCACCTAACGCGTCGAAGAGAATGGAATATTTATTTTGGATATATGCAAATCAGCCTTTTTGCTCATCCTCACAACAGTTTTTGGTTAGATATGGTGAGTTCGATGAAAGTTCGGACGCCATGAGAATATACTTGATCTGAGATGGCCTCAACAAGGCATTTTCGCTCGTCCAAGCAAAAGCTTTTTGTTTGATGGTTTTAATTCGACCAGTTTGCGACAACATCAAAGTATGTAGGCCCTTCAACGGCCTTAACGGAGCATTTTTAGCGGGCTCCCTGCTCCAGCTCAGACATGACTTGGTCCAACTTAGGGATGCCTATGTGAACTTCTTACCCTGTTCTCGATATTCCCGTCGTCTCGTCGCCCATATCTTGTTGACTTTGATCTTCACAGACGAAACAGGTTCAATGATCCTGCAACAAACTATCTTGTGATATAGATTATGTGGTCACTGGTGCCGCCTGGTACGTCGAAAGGTGCGAAGCACCGTTCTTGGATTTCTGAAATCGAGCGTTTTCGTACGTCCAAGCGAGGTCTTTATGTTAGATTTGTGACTTTGAGTTTTACCTATCCATCTCAGCCAAATCGTTGATTTAGATTTCATGAACTACATAGACTTCTAATAAGTATATGGGTTGAACACAACTGTACGGCCTACTTGAAGTTATTCTAGACGTCTAACTGCTTTAACTTACTATTAGACTTCATTGGTCAGCAGTTTCCTCCCTGGCTTTAGAGCCGAGCCGTTGACACTTTGGTAGTCTGTGTTCAGCATCTTTTCTCTTTCAGGGATGCGGTACAAAAATGTCCTGTAATGTAGATTCTGTGGTCACTGATGCCGCCTGGGACGCCGAAGGGCGCAAAGAACTACTCTTGGATCTCTAAAATCGAGCTTTTTTGACCGTCCAAGCAAGACCTTTAGGCTAGATTCATGGATTCGAGATTTTCAAATCTGCCCAAGCAAAATCTCTGGGTTAGATTACATGAATCCGCAAGACTTTTGATAAGTATAGGGGTTGAATACTCCTGTAAGACTTCTTTAAAGTTATTATTGGACGTCTATTTACTCTAATTTACTATTAGAGTTCATTGTTCAACATCTTTCCTCCATGGTTTCGGCGCCGAGCCAACGCTTTAGTACTCTGTGTCAGTATTTCTTCTCTGTAGCCTCCGCGCTGAGTCGCCTCTACGCATTGTCGTCCCACCGGGCTTAGCCGCCCCTTTTCAGTACACTGCACAACTCAACAGCTCTGCTCTGTCGTTTCGGCGCTGAGTCGCCCATACGCATTATCGTCCACCTGTCTTAGTCGCCCCTTTCAGCGCACGACACAATCCAACAGCTGTTCTATGCAGTCTCGGCGGTGAGTCGCCCCTACGCATTTTCGTCCATCTGGCTCAGTCGCCCTTTTTCAGCACACAGTATAACCCTTCGTAGTCTCGGCGCTGAGTCGTCCTTACGCACTGCCGTACACCTGGCTTAGTCGCCCCTTTTCAGCACACAGCATAACCCACCAGCTCTTCTCTGTAGTCTCGGCGCCGAGTCGTCCCTGAGCACTGCCGTCCACCTGGCTTAGTCACCCTTTTTCAGCACGCTGCACAACCCAACAGCTCTTCTCGGCCGCCTCGGCGCTTAGTCGACGACTTTCTGGGTATATGTACCACTTCTCGCCCACTTCCCAACCTCCACTTAACACCGACACCACCTCTACCCACTCCACAGCAATGTAAGCTCACCCTTTCCCTTTCCCATACCAATACATCAACCCACCTTTTGTCCAACATGATGCCATATACTGACATGTCTCAAGCAAACCTTACCCTCAACACACACCTTCACCAAACACACACGATGGCACCTCTCACCTGGAGCGAAGAGGGTTGGACCGCCCTCAACGACAACCAAAAGCGTCTCCTTGCAATGTCCCTCTTCCATAACAACGAAGACCACGAATTCCACGTAAGCCTCACCCTCAGTGTAACGTTTTTTCCCTCAACTCACCCGTAAACAGCCCGATTACACCCAGGTCGCCGCCGCTGCCGGCTTCAAAAATCCAAGCTCAGCCCGCGCAAACGTCCACAAAGTCACCACCACCTACAAGGCCGCCGGCGCAGAGCCGGGTGAAGACGGCGAAGACGCAAAGGCTGCTGAGTCCGGTGCTGATGTCAAGACCCCCAAAGCCGCCCCGCGCAAACGCAAGGCTGCCGCCGAAAAGGAGACTGCTGGTCCGTCCAAGGCGAAGAGCAAGGCTAAGACTGCCCAGCCTGTTGCTGCGAAGGCTGTTGGTGCTAGGAAGAGTGCTCGTGGAAAGGCTGCAGCTGCTGCTACTGCTACGGAGGATGAAGGCGAGGATGATGCTGCGGAGAAGGAGGAGGAGGAGGTTGCTCCGAAGGCTAAGCGTGGAAGGAAGGCTACTCCTGCTGCTCCGGTGAAGAAGGAGCCTAAAGATGATGAGGAGGAGGGTGAGCCCATGGAGATTGGCGCGGATGATGCTTAGGTGGTTCGGCTATGTCCCAGACGGATGGAGTTTGGGTGGATATGGGTTCCGTGATGCCGATGTCGGTAGTGGAATGGCTTTTGATTAAGGAATCAATCAATCAATGGAGGAACTCCACATCTTGAATGCATCGACTGTGATATGTGACTGCTAAAGAGCCGATTAACCATCCAGAGGATAGTCTCTGGAGCAGATCCACATCCTCTCCTCTGTCAGACTTTTGAAGAGCGGCCAGTTAGCCATCCCCGAATTCTGGTATCCGACAACAGAAAGCCGTTGCCACTTAGCAAAAATCTGTCTGAGAATAGCTCTTGGAGTAATCTTATAGCCTATGAGCCCTTTCGCCTTTAGAAGTTGGCGAGGCCTGATCTTTTAGGGCCACCACGCCAACAGTGTCCAGGGCATCTCCGGCGCTGTGTAGAAGACCACACGCAGAGCAGCTTCTGGATGGATCCCACGATCTCTCCTCCGTGGCATTCCAAAGACTGACAGGAGATTTTTGGCGCTGGGTACGAGACTGCCAGGGAGGGACCTCCCGAGAGTCATGTTTTCCCACAGCAAAATCCTGTGGGACATTTGAAGATTGACAAATCGAGTCAGAGCCGGAACCATAAATTTGGGACAGGTCATCGAAAGTTTCGCCTCAAAGATAGCCCGATAAGGAGAGTACCACTCGGGGCGGCATTGCGAGGATTCATTCAATAGCCGAGGCCACGTCCAGCCTTTGGCAGTCGGCATGTCTAGCTTTCGTTGGATTCCAGATCAAGACCGTTGGAAGCTAAGAAATGACTTTGCTGGACAACAGCCTGAACTGAACCTGAAACTCATCTTCGGTGGAGCTTGGGGTAATTGATTCGGCGGCATGTTAGATAGAAGCAAGAGGACACGTCGAGATCGTTCGAGGGCTGATTTTGATCACATAAATGGTTGTTGATAGACTATTTCAGATTCTACAACGATGCATCAGCCTCCATCAGTCTCAACGAAAGAGAAGAGAGGGTTACATATTTCCAGGAAGGAGGTACACCTTCTCTTTTTCTTCTCCTAGTTCCTCATGAATCATCTCTTTGGACGACTCCTTTTCTCCAGCAATCTCGTGACTTGTTGCTGCATCAAGCTTCGAGGCGTTTACTGGGGCCTTCCCATACTTTCCTCGATCCTGGCAAAATGATACTCTTTGACTATACCGCTCGTAGTACGTCACTCCATGTCTCTTACTCAAGTAACAGCCTTACGGAGCAAGCTGCCGCGAGTGTCCTCAGGCCTGCTTTCAGGAGAATATTATGTAATGCCACGCTAGGAGGCTCCAGAGTCAATCCCAGAGCCGGTCTGCGGTGGAAAATTTGGGCAGCAGCATGATGGCAAATCCTGACGGTTCGGAGACCAGAAAGGATTCTCAGTCCGCAATTTCCCCAGATGTCAAGGTCACAGTCTGCATGTGGAATCTGAATCGAAAGATCAATACTGGATTGCTTTCTTGATCCCATCATATATCCCTGACTTGTGTTAATAGCCGAATAGAGAATAGGGGGTAAACGAGAAGTCTTACTAGCAACATCTGGAACATTGAACCTTTCGTACACGAGACCCATATGCGTGCTCCATCCACATATCCTCTGTACAGGTGCTTCCAACGTCAAAAAGCAGCCTTCTTGGATTGTCGCAGCGACTTCAGCTCCTACACCAGCGTTGATCATGCTCTCATGAACAATGACAGCTCTACCTGTCTTACTGACACTTTTTACAACGGTCTCTCTGTCCCAAGGGTAGATGGTCCGAAGGTCAATTAGCTCGCAGCTGATACCAAAGTCTTTCTCCGCAGCCTCGAGCGCTTTCTGGCATGTGTAGAGCGGCGTCCCGTAACTGATGATGGTTACATCACTCCCCTGCTTCAAAATCTCTGCCTTGTCCAGGGGAAGTGTATACGCAGCCACGGGGACCTGCTCCACGGCAGCTCGATACAGTATTTTGGGCTCCAGAAAAACGACGGGATCATTGCATTCAATGGAGGCCAAAAGGAGTCCCTTGGCCTGGACGGGAGACCGCGGTATCACCACACGCAGACCAGGTATGTGTGTGAAAAGAGCCTCTGGCGATTGCGAATGATACAAAGCACCATGCCCGACACCACCTGCTGGCATCCTGACGACAAGGCCTCCAGCATGCATGCCAGGATTCGTGCCCGCTCGATACCGCACCTTGGCCGCTTCATTCACCAGCTGATCGAATGCTGGATATACGTAGTCGGCAAACTGGATCTCAGCAATCGGCCGCATGCCTTCCATGGCACATCCTATGGCGAAACCCACGATTCCTTGTTCTGACAGCGGGGTATTGAAGACACGTTCGGAGCCGAATTCGGTGGCGAGGTTCATGGAGCAGCGGAAGACGCCTCCGAATGCGACATCTTCACCGAATAGGAGGGTGCTGTCGTTGCTGCGGAGGGCGTGGGCCAGGGCCGAGTTGACGGATTGGAAGAGGTTCTGGCGGGAGGTCGTCGAGCTTTTGGCAGATTCGGGAAGCTCAGGGTTGGCGAGGCATGTCGAAGAGGTATGGTGGAGGAGAGGGGTGGTCTTGTAGTCGATCTCCGTGTTCAGACGCGCATTCGGGGGATGGGTGGAGTATGTGCGGGCGGACGGGAAGCATTTGGAGGGTCTCCATGCTCGTGAGAGCGAGCGGAGAGGAGCTGCCATGTCTGCGAAAGAGGGATGTGCTTCGAAAAGGCCATTGAGGGCGTGAGTGTGGTTATGAAGGAGACATAGTTTGAGTTTGCCGTCAGGACAGCGCGGCTACCATCGGCAAGCAAGGAGGCGCTGAGGGGACGTCAGGACTGGCTTCGGCATAGGTTGTTCCGCTCCGGGCCTCACCTCAACTCACCCGTCGAGCCGTCCTCACCAATGCTTACTTCCACTTTCTATCGGGTATCTCCTGGTGACCATATCCTAAAATGGCACTGAATCGAGAAGATCTCCTCAGCCGTCTATGCTCACAATGCCAGAAGATATTTGATGAGCCTCGCGTCTTCGAAGTCTTCGAAGACCACTTCCATCCAAGTCCCACAGCAGGCTACGACTGGGGTCACACACGCGCAACTTTTGAAGCTTCGAGAGCATCTGGCTGCCATCTCTGCATCACGATATGGCGTTTTGGAGGGAAAAGATTCGAAACATACGGATCTAAACGAAGCGGCTGGTCTGCAGATGTCGAAAAGCTGGGGCCCAATGATGATTTGAAGCTTCGGTATGGGTTTGGTACGAGCAGAGTGGTGTACAGAAGTGATGACCCAGAACCTCTACGAATGTCAGTTTGGAGGGCGGGTGAGATGGAGCATGGAGGGGAATTGGATATGGAAGAAATTGAAGGTTAGTACATGGTATTGCCGTGGTATAAGTTCGTTAGGTGTGTGGGATTGGGAATCCAGAGCCACGACTCGCCAAGGTCCATCCTTTCTATCATTCATCATTCTTTGTATATACCAGGTATGAGGCAATGTGCTCGCCCGGCCCAACTGTCATTTCTTCAGGTGCCATTTGCCCCTTTATTCCTGATAGATGGCTCCCAATAACGTAGTGCCACCTTGGGTTTCGACGAGTCGTCAGTCGGTAGAGTCTTCTCCTTCATGAAAACTTTGCGCTCATGATGGTGAGTGCGTCTATGTTACTGACACTCCCCTCTAGCCGAGTACCCTGAAGGCGTGCATCAAAGCTTCCCCCAATCGGCAAATACTACCTTTTCAGATCCCGCTGTTACCATGGCCAAAAGGTGGCTTGCAGATTGCTTATCATACCATCCCTCTTGTTCCCGCCGCTATGCTTCCTGTTGGACGCCCACCCGGCTTGTGGATATATCAGATCTCGACGGTTCTGGAGATGTGCAACTAGTCATCACCGACCAAGACACCCCTAATCAGCCATATGTAACCCTAAGTCATTGCTGGGGTCTGTATCCTCAAGTCCGTCTGCTTGAGAGCAACGTCGAAGAGTTCAAAAAGCGTGTGCCTCTTTCTATACTATCTAAAACCTTTGTAGATGCGATCATGTTCACGAGGAAGCTTGGACATCGGTTCATTTGGATCGACTCTCTCTGCATTGTCCAAGACTCCGTCGAGGATTGGGAATCCGAATCCGCCCTGATGAGTCTTATATACGGGAGAGCAATCTGCACCATCGCCGCAAGCCACGCAACAGACGGAAGAGGAGGTTGCGAAGCATCAAGAGACCCCTTGTCCATATGGCCCTGCGTCATTCCATCACCCTTCCAGTCAGACCCAGACCGAAAAGACACATTCTACAGAGTGCATGCCGAAGACATTGAAGAGCGCTGGCAGCACAACGTCAAGGATGGACCATTGTACCAGCGAGGCTGGGTCCTGCAAGAAAGATTCCTCTCCCCACGCACGCTCTACTTCGGCTACGAGCAGCTTCTCTGGGGTTGCAGCACCATGGAAGCATGCGAGTCTTTCCCGTTCAACCCCATTCCGGAGTATGACTGTCCGTATAACTTTCGAGGTGATCGGAGGGATTTCGTAGATTCTTTCTCCAGCCAGCACGAACCACGTGCCATACGCCCCTTTTGGGTCCGGTGGGCCAAAATCGTGGAGCTCTATACATCTGCAAAGTTGGCGAAACGCTCAGACAAATTGATTGCGTTGTCTGGACTTGCCACTGAACTCCAACAACACAAGTCTGTGAAATACCTTTCCGGACTGTGGATGGACGATGGATTACCTTGGGCGCTCTGCTGGTATCGCGAGTGCGGTGTCCCTCAGAGTGCTCCACTGGATGGCTCCGGTGAGCCGTCTTGGAGCTGGGCATCGCTCGATGGCAAGATTGGGACATATTCCAACCAAAATGGGGACCCACTGGTCACGCTAGATCACATCCAAGCCAACGACGATGCCATATCCGCCGACAAAAGCCAGTATCGTGGCACCGTACTTTACCTGCGCGGAACCTTGAAGCTCGCATATTTTGACGCCAACGACTCGTCCAACCACCTGCACTTCCGCCCTCGATCGCAAGAGCAAAGTCTGAAACTCACCCACGATCTCATATTCGAAAAGACCTCTTCTGACAAATTATTCTTCGACACAAACTCCCGCGACGAAAACCCAGCATCCGGCGCAAACTTCGACTTCGACGACGACCGGCCTGAGGGCAATTGGATGTTCTGTCTGCCGTTGGTCAACCACTTCCCGCACCGGAAGGGGCCTGTCTCGACACTGGTGTTGAAGCCGGTCAAGGGGCCTCCGAGCCACTTTCGGCGGATTGGGATTTTCAGTGGTTGGGATAATTGGATTGCTGGGACGGAGGAGATGGTTATTGGTTTGGTTTGAGACTTCATGCGGAGTGGGAGAGGACGGTTGCCATTTGACGAAAAGAAATCGCGTATCATCCGGGTTCGGATAAAAGAGTCTCCACCTGTCACGGAGCAGGGCGAGCGCGCTAGAACCAATCGAGTTGTATTGACATGAGATGTACGACGAGGCTCTATCTACGCTGGAGGGCGTGGAGGTGTAGGCCTGGCGTGATGACGTAAGGTCATCACGTGCCTAGCCACGTGATTATGGTGTCAGGGGTTGGTCCCGTGACAGTTGCCCCCCCCTAAAAAGCCGCGGAGCTCCGTCGACGCTATTATAAATTACTAGATTATCAACAAATGAAAAGAAGGGAGGTGTGAACTAAAGACGTCCCTCAAGGATCTAGACGAGAAGCAAAGCTACGTCTATCCTCGCGCCCTTGGGAAGCAAAGCTACAAAGGCGCGGAGCTGGGAAGCGATGCTACAGCCACGAGAGTTTATTCGATAGGGTGCTTAGCAAGCTCCGATTAAAAACTGCTTGCCAGATGTGCGGAGACGAAAGTAAGGTTAGGTCGATCTGGCCGTTCTCTGCAGGAGGTTCTCAGAACGATTCTCTCCATTAGTAACTTGCGCTTGATTTCCTCGTCTGACTCCGCTCCTCTGCACAGAACTAGGTATCGCAGCTAGAACCGTGCTATTGCTCAAAGGTTTTGGTCTGTGGTGAGAGGAGGTACCCATCGCCGTGGCCACCGGAAGGTCTTCAACGGACCCGGTTTATCCGGAGAGCGATGGTGAAAGTCCGCAATAGCGGCTGCACACCCTTTTAGGAGTGCTCCCGTTTTCCATTCTGCCTCTTGGGGCGTGGTTCCTTGCAGCTGGACTAAGTACTCGAGTTTAGGGCGTCCCTTCGCTCCCTGGTGGAACTGGGAGTCGAGAATCTCGTGGACTTCGAACTCGTCGATCTCGTCGTCCCCATGTTCGAGCGGGGCCACTTCCGGCACGGGTACCTGAGTCTGACCAGGCAGGGGGTCATTAGGCACGTAGGACAAGAGAGAAGGATGGAACACCGGATGGATATGACGGTCCCGGAGTCGTGGTGGCAGTTCGAGTTCGTAAGCGCGGCCCTGGCCAATGATCCGAGTTATTGGATAAGGGCCAATCCGCTTGTGATCCAGCTTCTTCATTTCCCGTTCCGTGCGGATGTTCCTAGCATCGAGCATAACCTGATCGCCGACCTTGTAGTCCGGGTGCGGTGCTCGTTTAGCGTCAGCGTGTTTCCGTTGGAACTCCTGAGCCCACTGAGTCTGCTCGCGGAGGTGCCTCCATAGATTTTCGAATCGAGACGCCGTTGCGTCAGCGATGGCCCAATCGGCTTTTTGCTTGACCGATGTCGGGATGGAATCTGGGCGAGGTTCGAGTCCCATCTTGGGCATGAATCCATAGATCGCGAAGAACGGAGAGACACCCGTAGTTTCGGAATCCTTGTTATTGGCGAAGAACTGGGCCGGGGCGAGAAGGTCCACCCAGTCGTCTTGGGCGTAATTTGTGAATGCTCGAATATATTGCTCAAGAAAGCCGTTGGCGTTCTCGGTCTGTCCATCGGTTTGAGGATGAAAAGCCGTAGAAAGCTGTGGCGTGATCCCGGTGCGAGCACAAAGCCGTTGCCAGAAATGAGAGACGAACTGGCGGCCTCGATCAGAAACGATGAAGTCTGGAAAACCCCAATCACGCCATACAGCGTCGCGGTAGGCCACGGCAACGTGGTCTGCTGTAATCCTTTCTAACGGGATGAACTTCCGATACTTAGTCAACCTATCCACTACCACGAGGATGTTGGAGAAAGTCTGTCCATTCCTGCGGCATTTAGGTAGTCCCACAATGAAGTCCATTGACAAGGAACGGAAAGGGCGTTCTGCAGGCGGGAGTGGATTGAGAAGACCCTGGTTCTTCAGACGGGAAGGTTTTGCCCGTAAACAGCAGTGGCAGTTCCGGACGTACCGTCGTATGTCTTGCACCATACTTGGCCAGAAGTAATGAGGTCGAATCAGGCCGTAAGTGCTGTGGTGACCCCCGTGTCCTGCGGGGTAAGAATCATGACCAAGCTGGATCACGCGGAGCCGTACTGCACCGACTGGTAGACAGAGGCGGCCGGAGATCCAGAGGCGGTTCTTATAGACCTCACAGGTAGCGAGCGAGAAACGGTAACCGGCTTTGATCAAGTTCTTTGGCATAACACGGACTCCTGATTGCTTGAGCTTGATAATCTGCTGGAGGTCGATATCGGAGGTGTAGAGCCGATCAATCTGATCGTCGAGTCTCTCCTGACCGTCGCTAACAGGGGGTGGTCCCTCGTCAACTTCCTCTTCCTTGATAAGATGGAGCGCGAGAGTCGCGGCGGGTCCCATGCCGGAAGATAGATGATGAGGCCGGAGGATCTGCTGCTCCTGATGAACGGCGCGATCGTCATGGCGATCGTGTGGGAGGTCTTGACTTCGACGAGTGAGACTATCTGGCTTTGTGCCCTCTTTCCCGGGTCGGTAGGTGATCTTGAAATTGAACTCAGCGAGGAACTCGGCCCAGCGAGCTTGGCGGCGATTGAGTCTTTTTGTGGTCATAAAGTACTCGAGATTCTTATGATCTGATAGCACATTGACGGGTGTATCGGTGTCCGTTCCTGCTAATTCCGGTCGCCACTCCTCAAAAGCCTTGACAATAGCTAGGAGTTCCTTATCGTAGATTTCGTAATTGCATTCCTGTGATGACATTTTCTTGGAGAAGAATGCAATAGGGCGTAGGACGTTGTCAACCATCTGGGAGAGAACTCCGGCAACTATGAAATCAGAAGCATCGGTCTCCACCCAGGTCTCCTTACTTGGATCGAAATGGACAAGGACATCGGCAGAGAGGAACGCCTTGATGAGAGCCCGAAAAGCCTCATCCGTGTCTGGAGTCCATACGAATTTCTCGAACTGCTTCTTGCAGAGGCTGGTGAGGGGCTTCGCGATCCGTGAGAACGCGTAGATGAACCGACGATAGAAATTGGCGAAGCCGAGGAAGGCTTGGACGTCTTTAAGGTTCCGGGGCGTTGGCCAGTCCTGGATAACCTCAACTTTCTCAGGATCCATGCGAATGCCCTCCGTTGTGACGATAAGGCCGAGGTACTTCACCTCCTTCACGTCGAATTCGCACTTTTTAATGTCCACAAACAGGCCAACACTGTGTAGACGCTGTAAGACTTGTCGGACGTGTGCGTGATGTGCATCGAGCGTTTCACTATAGATGAGCACATCATCGAGGTAAGCTGTTGCGAATTCATCCAGAAAGGCCTGAAGAGTCTCATTGATGAAGGCCTGAAAAGTCCCAGGCCCATTACAAACCCCGAATGGCATCACCGTGGATTCGAAAAGGCCGTACCGAGTACTGAAGGCTGTGAGGAACTGCGACTGGATATCCATCCGGATGCGGTTGAATGCTGCTATCACATCAAGCTTCGTGAACCACTTCGATCGACATAAACGATCTAGTGTTTCCCGAATCAGGGGTATCGGATACCGGTTCTTGATGGTGATGGCGTTAAGAGCTCGGTAATCAACACATACGCGGATACCCCCTCCTGGTTTCTTCACGAGGATGAGTGGTGAGGCCACGGAGGAGGTGCTTGGCTGGATGAATCCATTTCGTAGATTATCATCGAGGAACTTCTTCACGGCGAGGAGCTCGTCCCGGGACATAGGATACGCTTTTTTGTAGGGAAGAGAAACCCCTTCGCGGAGATGGATCTTGTGATCACAGGCGCGGTGTGGAGGCAGAGCATCCGCGTTAGCCTTTGAGAAACACTGGAGTAGATCGTGAAGGTAAGGAGGCAATTTGTCGAGGATCTGGTTCTCCGAGAGCGGAGGTGTATCGCGTAGGTAATGCGCGACATCGTCGGCTCGTACCATGAGGAGATTCTCATCTGGTGTAGCCGTCTCGAGAGCGTCAAGATCCGTCGTCATGATACAGATCGCTTCCGTATTGGGCCTTTTTAGGGCAAGAGCGCACGCTGCTGCGGAGTACAGACGCACGGAAAGGCTTGGTTCTCGAACGGACTCCCGTACCGGTGGCAGCTTTGGAGGAGCACGGCAAGGCTTAGAAGGAAACCACGCCTTAAGATTCTTGATCGCCACCGATCCGGCTGCTGGGTGCAGGCACTTCTCTTGGCAATAGTCTGACTTGAACTTGACGATACCTTGGGCGAACCGTAGGCGGACGTCGTGTAGCACGTGCCAAGGGTATCCGAGGACTACATCGTAAGCTAGGCCAGGGACGACGAAGGCGAGTAGAGTCTCCGTGTGACCTCCCAAGGTTAGCTGTATCTCGGCCATGTGGGTGATGGCCACGCGCTTCGCACTATCATCGGCGAGACCCAGAGTTCGCGGCTGCTCGAGCGGAATCAGAGTCGCGCCTGAGAAGGAAGCAAATGTCTCTTTCATGAACGCAAGGGCAGTGCCTCCGGTGTCGAGGAAGGTTGCAGTCTGGTACGCCCCCTTTTTTGTATTGACGGCGCCGGGGAGGAGGAAACGATCAGCTGGGGCCTTATCATGTTCGAGTGAACACAATGAAAGCCGTAAAGGTGCACTAGTTTCCGGGCCCTGGGTGTGACTTATCCCAGGACACTGTCTTTTTCCGAATCTTGAGACTGCGTATCACCGAAACTCTCGCCATATAAGTCCTCATCCAACTCCTCATCTTCGAAGTTGTGCGGGTTGCGGAGGTCACGGTCGTCATCGTCAGCTTCAAGCTGTAGGGCACGGAGGCGGAGATTGACGGGCGCTGTGGCTCGGGACGCACGCCAGGTCTCGTACTCTGGCTGGCTGACCGGGCATAAGGTGGCGTCATTCTTGCGGTGACCTGAGTAACGGCAGCGGGCACATGTGTCTGACGATAGACGAGCGCGTTCTTCGGAACCTAGGGATCGCGGGGGGCCCTGAGGGAAGACTCTAGAGAAATATTCATTCATTGCCTCCTTTGTCCGTTGTCGAGGGAAAAGTGGCAGTGTGGTAGGTTCGGAGGAATTGCGTGGTGCGAAGCGTAGGTTCTCAGAGCGTGTGGACGGTCCGCGAGGGCTGGACTCGCGTCGATCGAGGCGCTGCTCAAAACGTCCTCGGCGGGAGCTCCGAGCGTTGTCTTGCGTGCCTCGTATGGCGCGGAGGTCGCGGATGCGGTTGTTATCGATCTCGACGCGGCGGATGGTGTCGACTAGGTCATGGAGCGTGTTGTACCGCGCTCCTCGAGGTAGTGCGTTGCACAGGCTGATATCGAGTTTGTTGAGGAGATCGAGACGAACCATATCGTCAGTGACACCAGCAAATGACCGGGCTGTATCGAGTGCTGTATAGAAGTCCTCAAAGGACTGTCCCGAGCTCTGCACCATACGTTGATAATCCGTATATGCGACTTCGGATTGATTCTTAGGAGCATATGCATCGTTGAGCTCCCTTAGCAGTTCTGTGAGAGAGCGAAACGGGATTGCACCGAGAAGTGCAGCGGGATTGAGAGGATTACGCTGGTTGAGTCGTGTGAAGATCTCATCTTCGGTGCAGCCGATGACGAAGTCGATTTGGTCCTCCTCGTCGGCGTCCTTGTAGTACTCGCGGAGGTGTTGGTTGACAAGCATAACCCACCGCGGAAAAACGCTCTTGTTCTTGAGAGAGAGAGCTGGGACTGGTGCGAGCCGACGACGGGGTTGTTGACGGAACGGAACCTCATCAAAGCGGCCAGACAGACCAAATCTACCGTTATCTGGTCGGTCCGGGAACCGATTGAGACCCACAGGGCTCAGACCACGTCGGAGCAGGTGGGGAGGAGCATCAGCTTCATCAGTTTGACGGTCGGAGGGACGTGTATCAGGAGTCTT
>ML977191.1:0-45179 GCA_010015705.1 Aulographum hederae CBS 113979
TCTCTGCTCGCGACGCAGCATCCACGGGGGTGAGTCCCTTCTTCATGAGCCACGGCTATCACGCAAACATTGGAAGTAGCGTGCAATTGCCGGAAGCAACCGATCGGGCTGGACCTCCTCGAAACCCATTAGAGTCAGCTCGAGAAATAATCAGGAAGATACAGCAATGTGCCGAGCTAGCCCAGTCAACGATGGCATACGCTCAGCAACGCCAGCAAGAGATAGCCAACAAAAGGCGCAATCCAACGCCATCGTATCGGATAGGGGATGAAGTTTGGCTTGACTTACGGAACATCAAAGTGGATCCCCTTCGACGACGGAAATTGGCTGCCCTCCACGATAGGTATAGGGTCACAGCTCTGATTGGCCCAAATGCCTGCCGACTCGACACGCCTGGAGATATACATAACGTCTTTCACAATTCGTTGTTGCGGCCCGTTGCTGACGATCCCTTTCCAAGCCAGGTACTCCACGACGCGCGACCAGAACCGATCCTAGATGAGGAAGGCGAGAAGACATGGGAATTGGAAGAGATTCTGGACGTCAAAGTCGAACCAGAAAAGGGTCGTCGTGGCCCATTGCATCGGTGGTTTCTTTGCAAGTGGGTAGGTTACGCTGAGCCGACGTGGAATCATGGGGATTTCTGTGAGAATACGATTGCGCTCAATGACTTTGAAAAGAAGTTAAAACGCAAGTTCTCCAAGGAACCACTTCGTCGGTCGGCACCCTTGACTGCCGCCGCAAGTAAGCGAAGCAAGCCTACATCATCTTCAACACTCACTGGAACTACATCCGCACCGTTAACACGTGAGAATCGGAGGAGGGGGGTATTGTCAAGGTCCTGACGCCTGTGGCGTAGTCCCAGGTAGACGAGGCTGTGATGGGCTGGTAGCCTGGTAGGCAGAACTGCAGCACTCCAGGCTCCAGCCAGGAATGTTCTATTCGTTTCCTTCGTCTTGCTAAGCATTAGGCTACAGCATTCGTAGAGGGGTAACAGGTTATATAGGCAGTCCTTGGGATCGTTAGTTGATCCCTCATCTTCGCAATAATCAATTTCAAGGCTACACTGCAGACCTTCAGTGCAAACCCTTTCATATAACCATCGATCAGCCTTTAGACATCTCGAATAGACATCGCGTTCGTATTCTCTCTGTTGAAGATCTCGATTTCCTATATTCTAGTAAGCCAAACTGGGTCCAGATATCTCAGCGCTGAGATTGTACTTTAAGATCAGATTGCCAATTGGCTATCAACGGATCTAGTCTCTCGTAGGACTACCCTCAACATACAGGATCATTAATTCCTGGATGTCCGACCCTCAATCCGCCTTTGGTATCAAAGAGTGATACCTCGTCAGATTTCTTTAAAGCAAAGATCTTAGCTTCCTTCGCTCTGGGAAAGTAAACTCTTTTCGAGTGTCATAGACCAGATTCCGAAAGAGCTTTGACTATCTCGGTACGACGTCTTGCCGAATTGCACGCTGCTGAGATCCTGCCTTCCGACCTTCTCGAATCTTAATCCAGATCTCTTCTTTTCTCTTCGAGTAATATTGCTATAGATTGCGAGACTCGAGCAGTTCATAGCATATGCACTTTCTTCGCTATTCAATTGAATTCATCGAAGTGTTTTTGGATCTGAGCCAGCGTGGAACTACTCTGCAGTCCAGACGTACTACCTGTTGAATTACGAAGTATCCAAATTCCCGCTAGTACTGCCCTGCGCTGGAGTCTTCGGCGTATCAATTGCTGGATCACGAAAGTCAACTGATAGAAGCGGAAAGTGGCAAGTCACTGGGACTGTTTTAGATACTGGTTTTCAATAGTTCCACGTCTTAATAAGCATGACTCTGGACGTCCAAGCTTCCAGAGAACTTCAGAGATCTGACCCTGTTACGGCCCATGAATATACATCCAGAATACATCGTTCGTTTCCCTCCTTCAAGATTTAATTTCATATATCCACGACGAATCCCTTCAAGGATGAAGGCTCTTTTGATTACTGTAACCGACTTCCATTCTTCCTCGAGAGGCACGCAGAGAGCTAAGGGTCCAGATGAAAGATCTAAGGTCTGTATAATCGTTTCTATCTACTACACCACTATCTTCATACACCTACAAAAACCATGAGACTTTGTGCTAATTCGTTCCAGGCTTACCATCATCCTCATACCAGGTAATCCTAAAGAGGTATAAAACCAGAACCTTCAAAGGCTTTGTATACATTTGCAACCACCGACGGCATGATCCGACAATGATCCGAAAGCGACGTCACGCTGAGCCAGGCATCGATAACAAACAGCACCTAATACCATCAAAGCTCCAAGATGGCATTCATTCTGGACCAAGAATGGCAAGTGACATCTATCCAACAAACAATGTCTTCCATCGAATGACCTAGCTATTTGCGCGCGCAAGAAGAGGAAGAGAACCAGAATTGCGAAGAGGCCATCTTACTCCATGGCATGACGGTTTCGGAAAAAGCCCTCTGGATGGATCTTCTCGCATCCAGTGAATCCCTCTCATCACCAGCAACAACCACCACGCCACCGAAACACCGACTCGAGACCGGACGCCTCGGGCAACTTCAGCAAGCACTCAAGAACGAAGAACAGATGCGCCAGCGGGAGATGTTCGGCGACGAAAGCGCAATTCGAGCCTTCCTCTACCCCAACGACGTTTGGCCTACCGAAGACGGCTTTTACGCGCCCCTGGAAGACGCTGCCGCGATCTGGCGGAAAGTCCACAGAGCCGCGGGCCTTAAGTCTTTCAGCTTGGAAGCTCTCTGGAAGATGGGCAGCATCATCAACCCCGGTTCCACTCTCAACACCCTCGAGGAGTTGATGTGGATAAACGCCACTCCGGACGCAGATCCTGAGCACTGTCTGGTCGCGTATGAAAAGTATCCGCGGGCGTGCGAGGGCGTGGGGTTTTCGTGTTGCCAATTCAAGTCGGTCTTGAGGATTGAGACGTGGAGGACTGAGATCGAATTGTGGAGCTAGTTGGACATTCGTCTGGCAGCATACATACTCGTTTCCGTGGATTTTGAAGCATTGAGGAGAGAGGTTGAGGAGAAGGAAGGAACTTCAGACCATGAGTGATAGATGGAACATAGAGGAGAAAGAGAAATCCGAGAATTAAAAAGGGATAGAGGAAGCAAGAAAGAGCAGAGATATACGCCTAGTTGAATACCTCGAGATACAGTCCGGTAAAAGTCCTGGAAATTAGCGTAGTTGATGTCGAGCGAGGTACGGCAAATCAGCATGAAGTGCTCGGGGAAAAAAGGGAAAGGGAAGTTTCGTTATCGCCGAGGCCAGAGGTCGGATTTAAGATTTCGTAATGAGAAGATCACGTGCATGTTTTTTATTAAATCAAACCTCAGATTGTCCTGGTTCAATGCTCTATCGAGTGATGAGTGAGCTTCAAGTTCCCAGTCCCGAAGCGATGTTCTTTCAGTACTAAGAGTGATGTTTTCGTTGTTACAGAATTGATCACTCGCGGCTGCAAACAGCCTCTCTGTCTTCTTCTCCTCAGACCAGCCGACTCGATTAACTTACCTGACCTACATCAAGAAATCTGTAGACAAGGTACGTAACCCAAGCAACCCAAATTTCCTGCATCAACCTGCCTTTCTCAGTCGTTCTATACCCTTCCCAAAGTATACTCTGGCTTCTCTACGGACATCCAGTCCCCTGTCCCGCATCTCCGCGAGTTTAGATGGAGATCAAGCATTATTGAGATTTACGACTATTGAATTGCATATTGGCTTTGTATAGAGATTGGGATGATGCTGATTTCGGCTTGAGGACATGCATGGGTACCGTGGGGACTTTACACGTGGGTATTGAAGCATTGAAAGTGGTTCTGGAGACGGGACTTGAAGGTAGGGAGGCATGTGATTGCCAACGTGACACCATTCATGTTGAATCAGAGTGTAAGATGAATTCAATAGGATAGAACAGGCCAAGAAGAGATGCAAAAACGGGATATAATGGTGGGGAATCTCGCTGTTCCCCCTCCTTCGACTGAGAGAAAAACTTTCAATGTTAGAAAACGACTTATCTTGTCATCGACCTGACAAAAACACACACATTCTTGAAACGCAAACAACCACCTCAAGAATCAGCACTGATGCAGCAAAAGGTGCCGAACAAAGAAGAACAACGTTCCCAGTCCAATCCCCAAGTTCCACCACTTGCGGGAGCTAAATCGACCATCAAATGCACAATGACGGTGAAATGCCTCCCTCGTGGTGCCACACTCGCCTTACCTGAAGCTAGAGCTGTATACCGAAAATCCATGCCAGGGACACAAACCCTCCATCAAATGACAATAAACGCTCGGACATGTAGGCTGCACGATGATGGAGAGTCAGTGGGAGAGTGGGAAATCTATGGAATGGACCCTGAGGTATCTCGCCCCATCGCGTGCGCGTGCATGGGTTTTCGCTCATTCCACACGGATGAAATGGGCCCGTTCTGAGCTCAGGCTCTCACGCTTTCCCACTACTGCGAGGTACGGACCGGGCAAATTTTGCTCATTTGTTTATGGTTATTGGACGTAATGGATGTTCAGGCCCCATTCGGAGATGTTTGATGAGCGTAGGCGGGGATTTAGAGTAGGGGTAATGAAACAGAGGATTTACATGCTACAAGTGACAGGCAGGGGGACAAGGGAGCGGTGCCAGATTGGTGCTGCAGCCCTGGAGCGTGAGATCACTGGGGACTTGATGTTGATGATGGAGCAGCAAGCAGTGGCAGAATTCGGCTTATCTCCGAAGACTCGAGTTGATGATGAGTGAGCGGATAGAGTCCGCGACCGGGAAATGCGCATGGCATAGGAGCGATTTTGATGGGTGCCGACCATAGCAGTTTATATTTGGTCGACTTGGGTCAGACAAGGGGTCCTAAAAAGACGTTGTGTTGCGCATTGGTTTACTTGAGCTTGTATTGGCTTCCAAGACTCTGGGCGGAATCTTCACTCGTGCGGTTGATTTCATAGGAGGAGGCGGCTGTGCTTGCAGTGCTTGCATCGCGGCCACCCCACCAGGAAGGCCGGGTCAGGCTGAGTAGCCATGTCATGAGATATGTGCTGGAGGTTTCTATTCTGGTTGTGCGGTGGCAGGCGCAGAAGGTTAGGTTTAGTATAGGTACCTAGTACATAGCAGAGATGATAAGACTCGGTGGTTTGAAAGGAGATCGAGAATCACAGCGTTATACGACAGCGGTCTCGGGGTCAAGGACGGGTTCGGAGTAAGTTGAACGGCATCGGGTGGGGCGCAAAAGTCTTGGAATTGTTCAAGCTCTGGCAGATACTTTGGCTAAAAGACAAGGCTGTCGACGACTCAAGATGGAGCTTGATCTGTGTCGATGTCTCGATGAGCTCATAAGGTACTGTATGCACATATGGGCTGGTATGGGCATCATGGCGATCCAGGAGAAGCCCAAGCAGCGGGCAGACTCTATTGCGGTGTGAGCAGGAGCCTGAAGTACGCTGTAATAAGTAGCCTGGCATGATGGCCGGGTTGACTTGGCTGAGATTTGCCTGTAGGTTAATGATTGACGCCCTCCAATTCCTGCGAATGCCGTTACAGGCTGGCCATGCTGGCGCACAGATGAGATTGAGGGCTATCCCGGCCAGGCTGAGACGAGTGTTTGCGGGATGGAGCAGCAGGCAATGGCGCATTCAGCGTGTCGAGAGGACGAAGAAACACGTTGGAGTACTGTGAGAGACTCGATGACTGTGGGAGTACTGTGAGAAATGTGCCACTGCCCACTGGAACAGCAGCGGGAGAGGTATGTAGGACATGTCTCTCGAGTCTGGCCATGGTTCGGGAGGGGGCTTGGCGGGTGGACCGCGGTTGCGATGGATGCGGAAGAGGTGAAGGGTGAGTTACGGAGTCGACCAAAGGAGATAGGTGCATCAGTCAGCAGGAGGGCAGGAAATAGCTCGCGTGGGTGGTGTATAGGGGGAGGGAGGCTCTGGCCGAGTGCAGACTACGGAGTACAGCAGAATAATAGGTACAGTACAGAGTACTCATCCAGATGGAGGTGAAGCTGCAAGTTGGTGGTGATAGAATTGGGTCTTTAGGAGGTGGAGCGGAGGCTGCGGAGCGCAGCCGCGTCTAGTTTTCTCTTTGCAGCGCGCAGAAGCCGCCGAACTGGCAAAAGTTGCATCTCCTTCGCCACAATCAGAAGCTCGAACTGCTCCCTGTTTCCCTCCAATTCCGTCAATCGCATCTGTGTGTGCACTCACTGCACTGTGCCCAGCCTCGCTCTCAACAGCGCGCCTTTAGGGAGCAATCGGGCCGCCCGCGCACGCTGATTGGACTTTGTCGTGCGGCGTCGCCCGTCGCCAGTCTTTAGGGGGGCGTTGCTTTTGAGCTCCTCATCAAAGGAACCCTACCTACGCTACTACGCTACCTCCCAGAGCCAAGTCCCCCATCTCTCACCCACCTCCCGCCGACCATCACCATCTCCCATCCATCTCATCGGCCCTCACCCACCACCGTACATACTCCTCCCAGAGATCGCATCCACGAGCCGGTCTTGTCTCGCTCGCTTCGCCGTTTCTTTATTCATTCCATCGAGTTGGTCCACAGCCGCGTCCTAATATTTTCCAACACGACACGGCCGCCCCGAGCGATAGCAGCATCCACCCCCCATCCCAACGCCCTCAGTAATGATACACATCCCACAAGCACAGCGATGAAAGCGGTCAACCTCCCGCGTCTGGGAGACCTCAACCCCATGAACCTCCTCCCCGTCAACTCCAAATCCTTCGCCTACGAGCGCCTGCCTGGCTTCGACAGCCGCAAGGTCTCGCCGCTCGCCTCCTTTCCCACATTCTCAAAGTACAGATGGCGGTCACCAGGGCCCGGCGGTGACCGGCTGCGCGTGCCGCGCCTGTCGCCATTGCGCATTCTCATCCTCACAGTCACATTCGTGCTACTAATAGGTCTGTTGGGCACCGGAGGCTACAAGCATCGCCAGCGGTTAAAGAACAAACTCCCCGGCCAGGCGAAACTACCCTGGGATGATTTTGCGAGGTATGCGCGGCCCGACTTGTCCTTCTACGCGTTGGAGTTGTCTTTAATCTCGAAATCTAGGTTGAACGGCTTCTACAATGGCATCGGCACGCTCGTGCCCTCTGCCGAGTTCACTCCCGAGCAGCAATATACCAACGGCACCACCGTCGAGAAGCGCGAACTCAAGAAGGCCTCGACATATCCAGCATTGGATCCCATCGTCTATAGCCCATACAAGGAGTACGAGTCGTACGAATACCTAGCTGACCACTACCCGGTGGAGAAGTGCTATCTCGATGAAGCCGAGAAGATTGCGCCTCCGGAGATCTATGCATATCCCGGCTTGCCGCAGAACATGACATCTCCATTCATGGGATCGTACAAGGAGTTGGATATCAACGACGGCGTTTGCTTTGAGCGATTTGGCCGCTTCGGGCCATATGGATACGGCTATCCGAAGGAGGACGGAGGTGTCGGTCTTGCAGGAAAGTCCGAGAAAGGCGGCAGCGACAAGATCTGGGTGGACCAGAAGAAGATTGACTGGCGTGGCGTGGATTGGGGCGATGCGCAGGAGCGCTGCTTCGAGAAGAACCGCAAACGATTCGAGCGCAACGCTACCAAGGAAAACGAGCCTCGAAAGAAGCTTGTTCCCCGCCAAGCATACATTCTTCGATCCTACTCCGGCTACAAGTACGACGAGCACCAGATCCTGACACTCCGCGCAATGATCAACGAGCTGAGCTTGAGGACCGGTGGTGAGTACGACGTGCACTTTCTCGTGCACGTTCGCGACAACTCCATCCCCATCTGGACCGACAAGGAAATCTACCGCAAGACTCTCGAGGAAAATGTTCCAGAAGAGTTTTGGGGGATTTCGACGCTCTGGTCGGAGAAGTTGATGGAGCTGTACTACCCTGAGCCGTTTCCGGACAACATTGCCAATCCCTCGGGACAGCGCGTCCACGGCGTCTATCGCAGCGGGCATTTTGCGCTGCAATGGTTCGCTCAACACCATCCAGAGTATGATTTCTACTGGAATTGGGAGATGGACATGAGGTACTCGGGCCACTACTACGAGTTCCACACTCAAGTCTCAAAGTGGGCAAAGGACCAGCCGAGGAAGGGTATGTGGGAACGCAACAACCAATACTACATCCCCGAATACCACGGCACTTGGTCCGAATTCGCGCAACGCGTCGAAGAGCAAACCATCCTCGACGGTGATATCCCCGTCTGGGGTCCCGCTAAAATGGACAACAGCGACGCCATGCTCAAGCACCCAGCTCACACGACGCCGCCGCACTCATACAAACTCGACAAGCACTCGTGGGGCGTGGGCGAAGAAGCGGACCTCATCACCTTCAACCCCATCTTCGATCCCACCCGCTCCACCTGGGTCTTCCGCGACGATGTCAACGGCTACAAACACTCGCCGCCGCGTCGCGCCGCCATCGTCACCGTCTCGCGCCTCTCCAAGCGCCTCCTCGACACGATGCACGCCGAGACGTACAAGATGCGACACTCAATGTTCCCCGAAATGATCGCGCCCTCCATCGCCCTACACCACGGTCTGAAGGCCGTTTTCGCGCCCCATCCCATCTACTTCGACCGCGTATGGCCGCTCGATTTCATGCAAAAGACGTTCAATCGCCCCAAGAAACCAAACGACTCTCCCTTCGGCGGCGGCGAGCACAATCTGCTCGGCAGCTCCTTCTACTACAACGCGGGCTTCAGCGGCGCGCTCTGGCGACGATGGTGGGGATACCGGGAGAATAATGAAGGTGGCACCAAGGAGGAGGTTGGAGGGACTGGACGTATGTGTCTGCGCGCGACGCTGTTCCATCCGATTAAGAAGGAGAGGGGGCCGACGGAGTGAATGTATGGTTGGGTTGAGTGGGTGGTTGTGGTCGCGTTGGTCGGCTTGCTGGCTGGTCTTTGGATTTTCGAAACGCGATCTCATCAGCCGTCGACAGCAGCGGAGAGTCCTCACCGTCGTCGTTACCGCAGGAAAAACAGCGTGGTCGTTCAAAAGAAGATGAAATTGCGCATGTTGTAGAATTGGGCGATTTTTCTCTTGCCCCTTCTCTTTTCTCGATGGCGGATTTGGGAAGAAGAGGGATTTTTTTATCTCTTGTTTCTTCCCATTTACCTCTTTTATTTGCTCACTTTTCCTCCCGTCGACGTCGAAGACAGCTTCGAGTACTCCCCGAACCTCTAGCATTTGTCTGTCTGTGCTTTTACATCTCCCTTTCCTCTTTCCTTTTTGCTTTCACTACTTCATCCCCCCTTCCATCACGAAGGGATATAGTGCGAGGGCAGTGCGTGCGTGCGTGGTCGGGTTTCTTTGTGTCCCATTGGGCGGCGTAAAAGGAGTTTTTTAATGGATGGTTGAACTGGGGAAATTGCGTTGACGGGGCTGCGTTGGCGATGAAAGGGATTATCTCGCTGTCTCGTGGTGGTGATTGTGGTCGGTGTGGTGGTTATTCCCCCCCCTTGCCCGCATTTACAATCGTATGTGTTATAGAAATCTGGATTTTTGTTGTTCTTTGCCTTTTTTCTTTTTCCTTGAGAGTCGCGACGTAGAGTTTGTATCGAAGGACGAGGTGAAGGGGATGGAGAGATGAGAGTGAAGCTGGATGTCATTTCCTTCAATCGGCGTTGGATTTCCTCCTTTCCTCCTTGTCTCCCTCATACTCTTCCCCTTCATCAACTATTCCAAAGCAAACCCCCTCAATGCAAGAAACAAGACCCCCTTTCCTCTTCCTTTCTCTATTTCCTTGATGGATTTCCTTCCTACGTACTCTCCTCCTCGTAAGGCCGGACAATCTTCGGCCGACTAACAAACGTAATATGTGCATAATTGTAGATAGTGGATGGGATGGGATGGGAGATGATGAGGTGGTGGAGGTGGCAGTGGTAGCGATGGTGGTGGAGAGGGGGGTGGTAGACCAGAATTGAGAATATTTGAACTGAACTAAACTGATCTTGACTAAACTGATCTTGACTAAACTGATCTTGACTAAACTGATCTTGACTAAACTGATCTTGACTAAACTGAACTGAACTGATATGGGAGCGATCTTTTTTTTTATTTTTATATCGCCTGTGGCCCACGTGACTGCTTCATCAATGCATGTTTCAACCTGTCGTGATGGTTTCGCAACTCTGAGCACGAGAAGGTTGACGGACTCGGAGGAGGAGGAGGCATAGTAGTGTTACTATACTGCTATGCCTGCCTGAATTACTGCCTATGAAAATCGCCACCGCAAGCGCAGTGCGGCAGCAGTAACAAGGCGAAAAGCCCAACGCCTGATCCATACCAATACTCCAATCCCCAATCCCAATCCCAATCCCAATCCCAATCCCCACGGCACAGATCCTACGCCAAAACCCAGACAATGAGAAAAACTCCATCTTTCAATATCCCCTATCCCACACCTCGCACCCCACAGCCTCTCACAACGCCCTAGCAACCTCCCCCGCCCCAACCTCCACATTCTCCTCCCTCCTCACAAGTAAATCAACCCCCTTCCCCCTCCCAGGCCCACCCTCTCCAACCCCCATCCTCCTTGCCACATACCTCTGCGCGACGACGCCGACGGCGAGTCCAATAACCTCTTCGATCCACTCGGCGATCCACTCGCGCGGATCGACGCCGCCGGCCTCGACGATGTCGCGGATTTCTGCCGGCATTTGCGGAGCGGCGTTTTCGCTTTCGGGCTCGTGGGGCGCGGCGTCTAGCCAGAGGGCCCATTGCGTGGGGAAGGGTTGGGAGAGGGCGGTGAAGGTTATCGAGTGAATCGGGTCGTGGAGGTATATCGCGAAAGCCGTTAACTCGTCTGCTTCGACGACTTCCTCGACGCCAGCGGCCGAGACCTGTTTTGCGCCGCCGAAGAGGTCGGTCGGTTGCGTGTAGGCGAGCGGTTGAATGGCGAGGAAGATGTCGGAGCTGCGGACGGGGTTTGTTTCCGAGAGGACCTGTGTGGCTTGCTTCGCTGCTTCTTCGAGACCGCCGCGGGGGGAGAAGTATTCCGATGCGTAGGCTTCTGCCGAGGCGCGGGCGAGCTTGGTGCCTTCGACGAGACCTTTGACGGAGCCTAGGTCGCGTTTGACCGAGACGTCGCGCCACCAGGGCCCGTCGGACCAGCCGTGCGTGCTGCCTATTGAGCCGCCGGTGAAGCCGTCGGCCGAGTCCGTGTCGTTGTTGCGGCGTGATTCGGAGCCGCGTTGGATTACCATGAGGTCGCCGCCTTCGACTTGGGCCATGACGCGCGAGAAGGTGTGGTAGATGAGGGGGTCGAGGGAGGGGTAGTTGATGAGGTCGTGCGTGGTGTGGATTTGGAGGCGTTCGTGTTGCGAGATGGGCGGTGCGATGGTTTGGAGGAGGGAGGTGAAGGTGGGGAGGGCGCGAGTGCGGAGTTCGTCGCCTGAGAGGATACATCGTCAGTATAGGTATAATTAGGGGCTGTAGTAGTGGAAGTGGGCCAACTCACCGAATCCCCTCAATGCGCCAACGTTACCACGCACCTGTTCAGTCCAGCGTTTAGCATCTTCATTCTTCTGAATCTCCTTGACAGCAGCTTCAGCTTGCTTTACCGCAGCAGACGCCGTCGACAGAATGCCGCCCCACCAACCTCCCCCAGACGCGGCGGCCGGCGCAGGTTTCTCGGACGCTGGTTCAGGGACTTTCAGCTTCTCCTCGCCAGAATCAGCGTCTTCAGACGTACTAGCTGGAGTGTAGCTCTGGTGGTAGCTGCGCGTGCTCTCACCCGACTTGCGCGGGGCATTCGAGTTGACAGTGCGGTCCTCGCTGGTTCGGGCAGAGCCTGTGGAGGATGGTGTGACTGCCTCTGCGGGGTTGGCTCTCGAGCGATTGCTGGCGCCGGCTGCGAGCTTGGGGGTGTTGGGTCGGCTGGAGGGTTTGGCCTTGGCGAGGTTCTCGAGTTCGGCGAGAGGGTCGTCCTCTTCGGCGGCGGGGGTGGCTTTGGAGGGTTTGCTGGGCTTGGAGGCCTTTGAAGCTTGCGGCGTGGTGGTCGAGGGGGCGTCGTCGAGGCCCTCGAACATCTGTGAGAGCTCCTCGTCGGTGGGAGCTTTCTTCTGGGCCATGGTGGGCGTGGAGTGTGGAGTGTGGAGTGTGGAGTGTAGCAGTGTGGGGCTGGTGGATAGAGTGGAGTGTGTATACAGCTATGTGTTTACTACTGGGCGGCGGAGGTTGTCCTGGGATGGCTGAGCCAGCTGCATCGTCATTCTTGGCGGCGACGCTGATTGGACGACGAGGAATGGCAGACGAACCAAAAGATTGCTTTCTTCGACTCTCACGAACTCTCGCTCCCCCGTTTCACCCCCAACTGTCCCGTTTTGTTCTCCCTCGTCTGTTGTTCTTCTCATCTTCTTCTGCTCTGCTTTGACCTGCTCAATCTCTGCTTTCCAGCGTGTCTTCTGCTCTTGCACGGGCACTTCTTGTTTCATCAGCGTTGCTCCCTGCTCCAGCCTGTGCAACGCCGTCGACAACGGAAACAATGAATTCCTTTCGAGATAGCACTTCAACGCCTTCCGTCTGACCTTCTTTGACCGTTGTTGTTTTCTCCCCGGTACTCTGAGTGAGATTCGGCCGATTCTGGTTCCTCTCTCTTTCAGATTATGCCATTCCGGACCCGAAGCAGCCGTGGAGAGACCAGCAACACCAATACCCTCACAATGCCTCCGAGGAGGAGTGCCCGCGAGCTGCAACCACCCACTTCTGCTCCTGCAATACCTGCGTCGTTGAGTAAAAAGATCACGAGATCGGCTTCCAACACCTCCCACAGGTCCCAGAACTACCTCGAGGAACCTGCTCACGTGCACGCAATATGGGAAAACCCAATCATGGTCTTTGCCGGCCTGACGCCAGACCATTGGAACAAGATTGTCCGGACCTCTTCAGCCGCCAAACGTCACAGGAATTCAAACTCGTCAAAGCAAAGCACCAACTCCAACTCGATTGCTTCGGCCAACGGTGGCGATGCTGACCAGGAGGAGCACCAAGACCATGATGACCCCGAAGATCAAATCGAACAAGAAATCGAACAAGCCGAAAAGCCAAAGCCAAAGAGATCATACACAACACCAAAGAAACGGAGAGGTGGCCGTCGTCCCAATTTTCGCCGCCAGCCTTCTCTCCAGGAGCATCCACCATCCCCGGCCGTTGACCCGGCTGAGAACGTCGAACCGTCCACGGAAATAAACGATGTCAACATGGAAGATGCTCAGCCGGGAGAACCTGCAGACGTCCAACATGCGAGCGAGCAGACTCTTCGACCGTCGCGCGATGTCACCAATCAACCTGATATCATTGTCGAGGAGGCTGAACCCGAGGAAGAGCCCCCACAAGAAGTGGGCAGTCCCGATCCCATCGACGAGGAACTTGCAGAAGTTGATCTTCCGCAAATGTTCCTGGAGCGACCTCCTACGCCTGCTCAATCAGAATGCGACGATCACGCAGACTGGATCATGAAGAAGCGTTTTGCTCCCATGGCCGATCCGCAACAATTCATTGCAGCTCTCACGAAACACGATCCAACGAGGAGATCTACCGATGTGCTGTTTACTCTCGCCATGAACACGCAGCAAGCTTTGGAAGCCATGCAAGACGAGTTTCTCACTTTGGACGCACGCACTGCTCCACACGGCAATCCGCCCAAGAAACCGTCAACCGGTGCAAGAGCCCCCGTTGAGCCTGCTGTTTGGGAAGACATGAAGGAGGCAGAACTCTACCATTATGCCTATGATCCCAAGAAGGCGCCTGGTGAACAGAATCCCTTTGCGCAGCGACTTGGCGGGGACTTTGTCCGTGGTCGTGAGTTGCGACGTCGTGGCGGTAAAGATGCCGGGGACGCCCCTTTGAGTGAAGATGACGGAGGTGGTGAAGCTGGAGCTGGCAAGCGTACTCGCAAAGCTGTCGTGCGGTATGACGGCGTCCCGGCTTCAGGAGGTCGAGGTAGGAAGCGAAACCTCGAAGTCCCCGAAAGCGATCTAGGGCCTCGGAAGCGTAGAGGCCGTCCTCCGGCTGGCGACTTTTTGCCCCAACGCATCAAGGAAATGAGAGGCGAAAGTGTCATGACCGGGACGAGCGATGAAGAAGCTGGGGATGGCTCGCCTGGTCCAGCGAAGCGGAGAGGACGACCTCCGGGTATCAAAAGCTCCTCAAAGAAAGGAGCTCCAGGTGTCAGAGGAGGCGCTTTTGTTTCGCAGACCGTTGAGCCTATGGAGGATATCATGGACAATGGGTCGCCATCACGATTCGTGATCAACCCACGGACCTTGGACTCGGGGAATATTGAAGCAACACCAGATCAAAATGACATTGTTGCTGCATCAGTTGCAAACAACGGGCTTCTAGCTGCCTATGAAGAAGATGTCACCCCTCTCCAAACTCCTCCGAGGTCTACCACTCCTCTGCAACCATACCCGGATGAAGGGATGGACCGAGCAATGAGCGATGCTCTTTCAGGAGACGCTGGGTCTGAGCCAAAGCGCAAGCAGCGAGTCAAATCCGAAAAGAGATCTCAGAGTATGACGGCCTGGTGGGCGTCGCGGAAGGAAAAACAGGCCAAGGAGCAAGCCAGGCTCAATGAAGAGCGACAGCTGGAACTGCAGAGGAAGGCTCAGGAGCAGGGCTCGATGGCCAAGATGCAGCACTCTCATCTCCGCGCTGCTGGTATTCGCACGTGGGAAGACTTTCCACATCTCAACCCAGATCATCCTGAGAACTTGACGAGGAGCGGATCTGCCAACAAGCGTCGGGCTCGACAACCCAGTACACCAGGCAACGCCCCTCCTTCGTCTCAGAACGCCCAGTTCCTACCAAACGGCGGTAGCCACCAATTCCTCCAGCCGAATACAGGAATGCAGCCTCTTCCGGATCCAGCTTGGCTCACTACTCCTTTAGGGAGAGGCCCAAGTATACGGCCTCGCCCGTTGTTTTCCTCGAGCTCATCCCATCCTCCAAATGAGCCAATGTCTGCCACTGCACCAACGCCGCCACGGTTAGCTCCAGCCTTCGGATCCGAGAATGCCCCTCCGGCTCAGCAGCAATACAATGGGCCTCCTCTCCAGCCCAAGCCAGCTCCGCATCAACAGTCCCAGCCTTCGCCGTATCCACCGATCCCTGGGCACCAGCATCCGCAACAACCGCCAATGCAGCATTATCAGCATCCAGGTCATCCTCAACTCATGCCGCAGCCTCCTCCTCAGACGCCACACCACCACATGCAGACTTCACCTCCACCTGGACCACCGCCAGGATATTATCATAGTGTCTCTACCAGCACGAGACCGAACACTGAGTTCGCAGTCCTGGCACCTGCGCCACCGCCTCAAGGCCACCCTCCTGAGCATGACCAGCAAGTGTATAGGCGGGAATCCAAAGATGACTCCAGGAGACACTCAGGGGACAACCATGGTGGAAGATCGCCGATAAAGAATAATCCGCCGCAGACTCCATCTGCAAATGATCAGCACCCAGAAGCGAATATCGGGCGGAGAGAATCTCGAAGGCCTTCGTCACGAGACCTTCACCAAGGACGTCCATCATCGAGGGGCCATCACCACCGCAGAACATCATCCATCAACACCGATCACCAGGCCCCCTCGAAAGGTGGTCATCAACTCCCACCTTTCAGCATCCACATCAGGAACGATCCGCCACCTCCTCAGCCGGGCCCTCAGGCATACCAGCTTCATCACTACCAGCACGCGCTTATGCACCCTCATCCACCACAAGGCCATCCTGGTCCGCCCCCTCCACCACCTCACCAATACGGACAACCAATCCACTGGCAGCACCATCAGCCACAGCAATATCAACATCAGCAGCCGCCACCTCCCCACTATCAACATGCTCCTCAACACCACCACCAAGTCCCACCACCACCTCCTCCTCCCCACCATCAACTCCAACATCCACATCAACATCCGTATCCGCACCAGCAAGAACATTATCAAGGCCACCCGCCCCCACCGCCGGAATACCACCATGCTGGACATCCACCCCAGCAACACGAGCGGCATGACCAGCAGCAGCAACAGCAGCAGGGACTTCCACACCAACCTCCTCCACATGGCTACCACCACTCCCCTTCCTTAGCTCCAGCACCACCGCAACAACCTCATCAATCACATCAAGACGCTCAAGCCCCACGGCCGTCATCAAGGCGTGATTCCACGTCAACGCCCTTCTCCAGAGACCGAGGTGACCGAGACCGAGACCGCGATCGCGATCGCGAAAGACAAAGAGAAAGGCGATCTTCCAACTCCGGTTCTTCAACTCCCAAACCTCGTAGCAGAGTGGGCGACACGGCGCCGTTCCCGCCTAGCCCTTACGATCCGTTTGAGCAGGCGAAGAAATTACTTGGGGTTGCGGGGAGAGAGAGAAGGGAGAGTGGTGGCGGGAGTGCGAGTACGGGTGGGAATGAGAGGGAAAGGGAAAGGGAAAGGGATGGTGGGAAGAGAGGTACTGCGGACAGGGAAGAGAGAGCAGAGAAAACGGGCAGGGAGGATCAGTGAATCGAAACGTCAGAGTGGGCATGGTGAGGTGGATGGAGAGAGCGAGGGCATATGAAGGAATTTTCTCCTTGTTTTCTGGTTCTTTCTGCACCAAGCGGCTGTGTAGGATCAAGGGATGAGTTAGTCGTAATTGTTTCGAAAAGCAGTTTCATTTCACTCCTTGATCAACTGGCATTGGCGAGATGATTGATCACGTGACTCGCTCCCTCATTTTCACAATTACAGCCTCGTGTCTCGAGCATACATGCCACTGCACCGTCAATAACGTTGGGACAAATCGAATCACCACGAGAAGAGCCCGATGAGCACAGTTAATTCATTCATGTAAAAGCGTATCAAATTCTTTACTACCACTACCACTGACTCATTCCCTTTATAAACGATCCCCTCCATCCAATCCTATCCCACCTCCACTCCATCCCCACTCCATAGGAAAAAAAAGAAGAATTAAGCGAACTTCAATGATCCCATTTCCATAAACTTATTCGTATAGACCCGTTCCATCCCAAGACAAAGGAAACCCAGGGCAGGGAACAGAATGAGGAAAAATGCAAAAGTGTGCAAAAAATGCAATATGGGCTCTCAGCCTAGTAGCCTACGTAGGAACTCCCTTGAAGCAAAGAGAAAATAGAAAAGTCAAAAAAGATAGGTAGAGTAGGCTTCCCAGCAATCTATCTCCCTCAGTTCGTTCCCATCCCATCCCATCCCCTACCCCACCTACTGCGCAACCATCTCCTCCCTCAACCCACTCGGCCCATCCCCCTTCTTCCCCCTCCGACCCAACAACGTCGCATTATCCAAACTCAACTCAAACGCCCCTTTACTCCTCACCTGCCTCTTCGCCGCCGCCGCGACCGCAGGACTATGCTGCCCATAGCCCTTCTCCTGGCCCGCCTGACTCCTCGGCACGCCACCTGCACCGCCAGCCTGCTGCCGTGCCTGCGCCGCGGCGCTGAGCGTCGTATTCCGCATTTTGGCTTCCATGCTCGCCATGGTATCTGCGTTTTGGCTCTTAGGTAGCTTGGCGGGCGGGTGTTGTTGCGATGGGTCGTAAGGCGCGGATTCCCCGTGGAATTCGACGTCGTCTTCATCGTCGTCGTCGAGGTCTTCTTCGTCGAGGGCGTTGAGGCTGTTGAGGGCGCCGCCTGCGCCGCGGTACCCTTGCTTGAAGTTCTTGCGGCGCTTGCCTTCTTCCTCTTGACGGTGCACGGCGTAGCCGACGTCGAAGACCTCGCGGAGGTTGACGGCGCCGGGGGAGCGGAAGTCGCCGCGGCGGCCACCCGGGGTTTCGTCCAGGTAGGCAAAGTTGGGTTGGAGCGGGTCGCTGGAGGCGCCCAGTTGCTTATTTTGGCGCGTGTATAGAGGCGTGGCAAGAGGAGGGGCGTCGGCGGCTGCGTGAGTTTCTTCCTGGGATTCGCGGATCCAGGGATGGTTGAGGAATTGCTTAATGTCGTAGCGCTTGTCGGGGTCGACCGTCAGGAGATGGGACACCAGGTCCTGCGCTGACTTGGAAATGTCGTCCCACCAGGGTGACAGGAAGGTATACTGGCCTCGTGCGACCTTTTCGGTGAGCGTTTGGATGCTTTCATCGTAGAAGGGAGGGAAACCGCAGAGGAGCGTGTACAACACGCAACCCAATGCCCACATATCCACGCTCTTCGAATATCTCTCGTCCTTGACGATCTCTGGAGCCGTGTAACCAACCGTCCCGCATGGCGTCATCGTCTGACTGTCCCAGATAACCTTTGATAAGCCAAAGTCGGCAATCTTGATGGTTCCAATGCCACCTGCGCCGACGCCTGGGACGAACTCGCCCTCGTCGACCTTGTCCTCATCTTCTGCCGACCTGGGCTTTGGGTTCCTGGTAGGAAGGAAAGGCGCTGGGTAGAACAGCAGGTTCTCTGGTTTGATATCACTGGATATGACGTCAGCTATCGTGGCATCCTCAACGAAGACAGCAACACATACCGATGCACCACACCAGCATCTTCATGCAAATACTCTAATGCGTTTGCGACTTGCAAGATGACATGTCGTGAAAGATCCTCGCTGAAGTAGGTGAGGCGGACAATCTGGTGGAACAGTTCACCGCCAGGGCAGAGTTCCAGGACGATAAAGTAGTACTGTCGAGATTCGGAAAAGTCGAGGAGTTTGACAATGTTAGGATGGTCGAGCTGTCGCATGATCTGAACCTCCTTGAGGATGTTCGCTCGCTAGACATATTACGTCAGCTTGAAGCTCGACACAGCAAAGAAATACGATCAAACAGATATTGACGATAAGGGAAAGAAAGTATGCGCACCTCCACCGTCTTCGGCTGTTTCTTGAAATCCGGATGTAGCACGTTGTCGCCCTAGATGACCCACCGAGTTGGCCTTTGTCTATAAGGGGACGGTGTGTGCAGCGGGCAGGATGGAGGTCGGGAAATGGTGAAAGAGGCAAAGAAACACGCCATTCCAGGCCATTGTATACTTACCTGGCTGGAATTCATCTCAAATTTCCGCACCACCTTTATGGCCGCCTCGCCGTACTGTCCAGTCGAGTCCTTGGCGCGATATACGTTGCTGAAGGCGCCGTCGCCCATCTTCTCGAGCAGTATCCATCGCTCCAGGCCAGGGTATTTTGGCAATTTTCCTCTGCTTTCCCGCTCTTCTGCCACGATGCGCTCGAGTACCTGCGGGTCGTAGTCGGCCTTGCGCTGTTCCTCCCGCTGCTTCTTGTCGGCTGCTCGCGCGGCAGCGTCACCGGCCTTCGCAGCAACATTCTTGTTGTCGATTACAGCGGCAGAAAAGTCACCCTGAGCAGCGCCTTGGGCACCCTGCAACGGCTGGTGTTCGAGGACATTGGGGTCACTCATGGCATATTGTTGGTTGTGTGCGCCATATTGATTGAAGCGCTGCTGCTGGGCGTGGACCTGGGAGACATTGGTGGTGGGTTCGGCGTGCGGCGAATTTGCAGCACGGGCCTGCTTGCCGTGGCGGATGAAGTTCTTGAGGTTCTGTATCGTGCTCATTGTTTCAGTGTGTGGACAGAATGAGAGGTGCAAAAGAGATGTTGTGAGGTCTGGGTCAGGCGTGGTGGGGGTGAGCCGCAGACGTGGGCAGGCTCAAAAGAGATTGGTAAGGCACGGGAAATGGGACAGAGCGATGGCGGTGGGGAGAGTGGACGGCAGGTGCAGCGGTGCAGTGTTGATGTTGACTTTGTGCCGTGTTCGGTGTGAAGGAGGGGAGGGTTGAGGGTTGAGGCGTGCAGACGGTGCCCCAGGAAGTGTGCGTTGTGTAGAGGTGAAGTGCTGGGATGGATGATGGCAGAGGCAGATGCAGCGCAAATCGATAGTGCTGTGACGTAGTCTGAGGGATGACGCTCTTTGACAAGCCCAGCAACCAGCACCAGCACCAGTACCAGAGCTGCACCGCTCCGCCAGAAGATGAAAAGCCCGCCAGCCGCTCCTTGAAACGCGCCCGCTACGAGACGAGCCTACGAGCGCCGCGCCCGCCGTGAATTGCTCGTATAGCGTCGCGGCGATCTGAGCAGTCCGCGAAGGCAGGCGAGCAGCAAGCAGGAGTTCCGTGATACAGCAACGAACATACAGTATGATTTCCCTCTCTTGGCCGGGGGCGGAGGGGACAGCGGGAAAAATGATTTCAACGCACCTCAATTCGTAGGGGCATGATCACTATAAGTCTATCTCGCAGCTCTCCAAGGGTACCGTGTTCCCCGACGTGGTGCTATAACAGCAACCAGGTGTCGCTGAAGCCGCTGTTTGCTGACGTTTCCTCTCCTTCGTCTATGCAACAGCTTGTTCGCGTAACGCTCTGGCGGAGAGACGACGTCGTGGGGGGGATGGGGGGATGGGGTGGGAGGTTATGAGGGTACCGCTGCAACGGGCAACGATGTTCAGATCTCGATATGGGTCTGCAGCAGGCACAGGACCGGGTTTGATGTCGTAGGCGAGGGGGAAGCTTGTCGTCACTGAGGGAGCGGATGAAGCAGGTGGTGATGATGGGGAGAGGGGAGTCAGAACTTCCCTTCACAGCAAGACGGTGGATAATGATGATGATGATGAAAGATTACCACGCGGCAGCGGCCTCTGTCACCTCCCGAGCACTTCAACCACGGCGGATCCTCGCGGCCACAAGCAAATTACGCCGAACGGACACGGCGACAGGAAACTCTTGCTTCCAGCACGCTCATCCCCGTCTCCCAGAGTTCCAGCGTGTAAGCGGCTCTGTTCAAGCACCGTCAATTGGCGCATCTGCCCTCGTCCACAATGCAGACGTCCCTGTAGCCGTCGTTGAAGCAGCGACTCAACTCTCACGTCTGGGCGGAGGGGGGCACGCAGACACTCGTCCAGCGCGTCCACTCATGCTTGCTAATCCCCCACTCGGTCCGCTTGGTGATGATGAGATGGACAAGTGTGCGAGGGCGCATCAGATCACGATGCCTGTCCTTCTATTCTGCTCCCTGATGTCCTCCGCCTCCCCGTCTCTATCAAAGGGCGGGTGATACCTTGTTTCAAACCCCTCAGCCGCGTTCAAGGAAGCAATCCCTTTGGCCCATTGCCCCCAGGCGATCGGCTCCGGCAGCTGTCGAGCGTGGGCAGTTCGGCGATGGAGTGTGATGTCGTCGGTCCCTGACTGACTCCTTGTCTCTCGTCTCCTGGCTGCAGGGAAACCGCCACCGCCGTCATTGGCATATTACCGTATCGGAACATCCAATCTTCCAGCTTCCGACTTTTCACGTCATCTCGCAGCGGATGGGCAATTGCAAGCTGGAGAGCAAAACTGCATTTGTAAACGAGGTTTTTCTGAACCTTCTCTGAAACATGAAACCTGCCCCGTGTAGCGTGGGACGGCATATATGCAAGATCCCGCCCGCAGCTGGCTGTTCATGAGAGCGCCTCTTGGGAAGCCTGTGACGTGTCTGGGGAGTGTGGTAACGTCAAGAGATCCACGGCTGCACGGCTGTTTTTTTCTTTCCACAGATTTCCCCTCGCTGTCTGATGTCAGTACGGTTGCTGAAGTCGTTACAGACTTCCTCTGTGTGTTGCCACTTTGGCTGGCGCTGTGATATCAGTAGATCTGATAACTATATTTAGAAGACTTGGTCGAGAAACGGATCCCCTCGCTTCGGGATATATCCTACCAAGCAAGGTATTGAAAGGCAGAAACTGTTGAATAACAGGTTCGCGACTCTAGACCAAAAACCTTGCTTCTTCAACACCTTCCTCTACATCATCAGTTTCCATCAATGTGTCAACATACATGCGCTGCTCTTCGTTCGTCACGATGCACAAATCTCGCCCAGTATGTACTTTCATACAAGTTACTACAGACTGTAGAGAGAACTGAAAATGGTGACAGCTACCATACGCAGATACAAGAATCTTGGTATACTATCCGTTAACCACATGCCTATGAAAGTCAATTCGCCTATCCGTAATGCTTTGGGTATCTTAACCACGCTATGCTGTGCCGGTGAAGTGCCGGAAAGTGCCAGTTCATGCCGTATGTACGCCGAAAATCGATGCTCATGTCTCCACTCATCCATCACTCAATGTAGAGCCACTCGTTCAAGTATGGGCAAGTACGAGGGTTGATGCGTCCACCATCCTCGCACATGTCGAACACCGGACAGATGCTGCAAGGCGCCTGCGTCAATCCAGTACCAACGCTGTACTCCTGCTCGAACTTCTCGTTCGGGACGACGGGTGCGGCAGGCTTGACGGAAGCGTAGCCGTTGGCCGACTCGACATACAGGACGAGGCCATCGTTCTCGAGAACCTCCAAGAGCGCCATCAAGTCGCTCTCCTCGAACTTCTTGTTGAGTACGAATTTGTTCTTGGTGATATACTCGAAGATATTGGCAGCCGAGGGGTACTCGGACTTTTCGTCGATGGGGTAGGGAATCCTCTCGCGGCCATTGGGCCCAACGAAAGGCTTGTACGCGAGCAGAGTGTCTTCGATGTCGGGGAAGCTGTGGAACTTGTCGAATGTGGAGGTCTTGTCAGAAACAGCCAGTCGCGGCTTCTTGGAGCGCGGAAAGTCGTCGTCGGGCTCGAGGTCGTCGTCGGAATCGATTTCGAATTTGCGCTTGCCGTTGCCATTGGTGAGGCTTTTGGCGCTCTTGAGGTTCTCTCGACCGTTGATGCGCTTTGGCGCGACTTTGCCCTTGCCATTGCCCATGCTCTTGCCCTTCTCGCTCACATATGTGGTCTCGACCCAAGAGCGGCTCTCCACAAACGTGACGATGGTCTCGCTCAGCGCCTCGATCAACGCACTGTCCAAATCGCCATCGTCATAGAAGCAGCCGCCGGTGACATCTTCATCAGGTTCGAATTGGGAGCACATGTAATTCTTTTTAGTCGGGGCGTTCTTCTGGCGAACATCTTTGATGAGACCCGAGCTAGCAAGTTTCTTCAAAGCCTTCTGAGTCGAAATCGGAGCCAACTGGGTACGGGTATTGATAGAGCGCGTCCAAATGCCGCTGTTGGATGTAGCTTCGATGATGGAGTAGACCTGGCGCTCATCGAGGGTGGTAGAAGAATGTGAGAGCCTTGGCTGCTTGTCAGCGATTGTCCTAATGACTTCCGCGAGGTCTGCATACTTGCGCGCGTGATCTTCCGGACGTGTCTTCCAACTGGCAATGCCCTTGTCCGCGCAGAGAACAAAGTAGCTCCAATTCACAAGATCGTCGCAGATGGTCTTGAGCTCGGCGGGGTTTTTGGCGATCTTGAAGTCGAGAAGCATGGACTGGTCGAAGAGGCTGCTGACCGGAGCGTTGGCAAGACATTTGTTGTAGAGGGCCATTGCCGCGTCCGAAGGACGGCGGGGAGCCCGCGAGGCCATGACGGAGGTTGTATGAGCGCTGTCACCAAAAAGAGGGTGTAAACAAGGTGTGGGTGACGAGGGAGAGAGGGAGCGCGAGAGAGTCGAGTCAAGCGGGGCAGATGTGGTGGGCAACTTTTTTGTGGGCGCAATGCCAAGAGTTTGCGCGCATGACTCGCCGAGATGTGAGCAATTGACTCCAAACAGTCAGAGACTCAAGCAGAACTTCAATTTCAACCTTCACACTTTGCAAACCACCACAACAATGCCCGGCCAGCGAGGCCCAGTACCTGTCCCGCTGCAGAGCGGCGGCGTCGATCTCACTCAAGCCGTATTGGACCAATTAGCCGAAAACGAAACCTTCGAGAGCAATGTAGCCTTCCCCGACACGCCGCAACCAGAAATCAGAGCGGCTCTGGACAGACTTGCGTCGCGGTCTATGGTCGAATATACCACGCAAGACTCAGAGCACGTTCTTCTCACTCCGGAAGCTGAAGGCATATGTAAAGACGGAAGTCACGAGTACAAAGTTTGGGCGGCGGTCAAGAAAAATGGCAGAGTCGCTGTAAAAGAGCTTTCCCAGCTGGTAGGCGCTGCTTCTGCCGGTGTGGGATCGGGCAATGCTTTCAAGAACAAGTGGGTAAAGAAAGATGGCAGCGATCTCGTGGTAGTTGCCGAAGAGGTGAAAGACAAGACCGGCGAGATGCTTCGAGGAATACAGGAAACCAAACAACTGGATGATCCCACGGGCAAAGTCCTTGCCGATTTGAAGAAACGCAAACTCGTCACCACGTCCAAGTCTTTTAAATACACCGTCAAGAAGGGACCGAAATATGCGTCCAAGATGCAAATCGAGGTCACAGACCTAACAGCAGACATGCTCGCCGACGGATCCTGGCAAACCGCAAACTTCAAGCCATACAATTTCAAGGCACTAGGCACCACGGGTGCTGCTCCTGGAGCCCTCCACCCCCTGAACAAAGTCCGCTCAGAAATGCGGGACATCTTTTTCCGCATGGGCTTCGTTGAAATGCCAACAGCCCGCTTCGTCGAGTCCGGTTTCTGGAACTTCGACGCCCTCTTCGTTCCCCAACAACATCCCGCCCGCGACATGCAAGACACCTTCTTCATCTCTGACCCTCCTTCCGCCGACAGGCCTCGCGATGATCCAGCCGCAGAAGCAGCCATGGATGCAATGGACGCCGGCCAGCGATCGCTCTATGAAGTTCCAAATCCTCCACCATCAAAGCCAAGAAACTATGAAGAATATTGGAACAACATCAAGGCGGTACATCAAGATGGGGGTTTTGGCAGTGTAGGCTATCGGTACCCTTGGTCAGGAGACGAGTGTCTTCGTCTCGTCCTCCGCACTCATACGACAGCGGTTTCCACATGGTGTCTGCACCGTCTAGCCGAGTCGCCGCGGCCAGCCCGCTACTTCTCCATCGATCGTGTCTTCCGCAACGAAACAGTTGATGCCACTCACTTGGCCGAATTCCACCAAGTCGAGGGCGTCATCGCCGACTTTGGTCTCACCCTCGGCGGCTTGATGAAATTCCTCGAGTTCTTCTTCTCCTGTCTCGGATTGACGAATCTGCGTTTCAAGCCGGCGTACAATCCGTACACCGAGCCGAGTATGGAGATTTTCGGGTACCACAAGGGGCTGGGGAAGTGGGTCGAGATTGGCAACAGCGGTATGTTCAGGCCGGAGATGCTGGAGCCGATGGGACTGCCGAAGGATTTGAGGGTGTATGGCTTTGGCCTCTCGCTGGAGCGGCCGACGATGATTAAATATGCTGTGAGCAACATTAGGGAGTTGCTGGGGCATAAGGTGGATCTGGGCTTTGTGGAGAGTAATCCGGCAGTCAGGCTGGACAAACCTTGAATGAGCGATCTTGAAGTAGATGTGATATGACATGAGGACATGTGGTGGGAGGGATATGGTGATAGGGGATGCTGGCGTTCCAGTATGGTAGACGGTCATCAAAAGTTGATAGAGGGTGAAATTGCTACCAGCAGGAATTGCTTTCTTTTATCTAGCACATGGTCGATACGTCGACCACGGCGAACTATGAATGCCTCGTCAGCTCTGACTTTCTCGAAGATAACTTGTCCTATGACATTGTTCACGTTTTCTATCGTATCAGACTTAGCCACGAGGTTGACGCAATGCTTGGCAGAGATTGACCTGAAATTTGCATGTCCACACTTGCAAGACTGTCTGGCAGCGGGCAGCCTAAAATCATTCGACTCTCACTGTGATTTCTACTTCCATGCAATCTCTGTGTCTTGCTCTACTTGGTCACGAGTAATTCTGGTGTCAGTAAGTGACTGCGAGATAGCCTTGACTTCGCCTTCTCCAAAAGCGTTTTTACCAGCGTTTTTCTCCTCGCCATTCGGTCACCCTGAACAAACATCATTTTATTAAAATTTCCATGTCATGTCTGTCACTCGCGATATGCTCATGCCGTTTATATTTACCATGTCACGTAGTCGAAGCTGCTGAAGCCTCGTAGAATATTTCTTCTTTCTAGTTGCCCAGAGTTCCAACCCTCCATCCTATCAAAAAAACCGACCAACATACTCATCTCTACCTACACCGATACCAAACCCAACCAACATACCCATTTCTACATCAATACCAACATCAACATGGCCATGTCCGACTCGCCCACCACCGATGACACCACATCCAACACCCCCTTCCTCAAATTCCCTCCCACCTCCCCAATAACCATCCACCCAACCCCCACCTCCGGCCGCGCCGTCTTCACAACCCGCCCGCTCTCCCCAGGCACAACACTCCTCCACACCCCCGCTCTCCCCATCGACGTCATCCTACGCGAATACCGCCGCGAGGTCTGCGGCTGGTGCTTCCACTACGATGAAGGACGGACTCTGCCTATCAAGCGGTTGCTGAAGGAAGTCGGCTTTGTGTTTTGTGGGGAGGAGTGTGCGCGGGAGTGGGAGAGGGATGTAGGGACGCTAGGAAGGGAGGCGTGGGGAGTTGTTGAGGGGTTTGTTAGAGGTGGGGCTGGGGGGAAGGGGTGGGGGAATGGAGGTGGAGGTGGAGGTGGGAAGGGGAACGGGAACGGAAGGCAGAATGGGAGTGGGAGTAAGAAGGGCGTCGAGATCGATGGGCTAGACGGCTCAGCAACCGAAGAAGACGCAGACGGCGACGTCGGGATTCCGGACGCCGAGGTACCGCGACCGGGCGAGGAAGAGATCGCGGCGGCGTGGCGGTGGGGGGAGATGGCGAGGGAGGATATCGTTGCTGCCAGGGACGGATCGAGGGTCAAGAGTCATAGTAAGACGCTGAATATGGTGTTGGGTACGAGACCTGATGCTGACGTTCTGTCGTTTCTGCTGTCGGGGGTGTTGTGTCGGGCGCGGTCATCGGAAGTGGCATCGATGTCTGAGATTCCACAGGAGCAAGAGACGGGCAATGAAGGCGAGGGGAAAGAGGGCGACGACGAACGGGAGACGAAAACGACCGTGCAAGACGGGAATCAGGAGACTGTCTCGACGACCAACTCTTCATCATCTACAGCTACTCCTACTCCTACTCCTACATCTCCACCCTCACCTCCCATCCTCTCCTCCTCCCCTTGGTCCACAATCCTCGCCCTCCACCCCTCCCAACTCCCCTACCCCTCCTCCCCAATCCTCTACACCCACATCCTAACCTTCTGCCACCTCCTCGCCCTCCTCCCACCGCCACTCCTCCCCTTCCTCACCAAATCAACCTGTCTCGCAACCATCAACCGCGACGCCTGCAACTCATTCGGCATCCGCTCCCTCGACGACGGCGGCGACGAGTTTTTCGGCTACGGCGTCTGGCCCGACGCCAGTTATTTCAATCATAGCTGTGAGCCCGCGGTGGGCAAGGAGAGGGTGGGGAGGGAGTGGCGGTTTTGGTGTAAGGGGGCGGTGGGGGAGGGGGAGGAGGTTGGGATTAGTTATTTGGGCGGGGAGGAGAGGGATTTGGGGTTGGCGGAGAGGAGGGAGAGGTTGTGGACGGGGTGGGGGTTTTGGTGTGCTTGTGGGAAGTGTGTTAGGGAGGAGAGGGAGGAGGTGGAGAAGAATGGTAGCGTGGAGGGTGTGGGTAGTGGTGGGAATAGTGGCGGTGGCACTAGTGGAGATACTATGGAGGTTGATTGAGGCGCTGCTATAGAATTTGGATACGTACGGATGGTTGACGGGAACCAGATGGATTTTAATACAGGCAAGAACTTGGGTATCTGATGTTGGAGCATTTGCGGCAGCGGGCATATTTATCTCTCAGACAGGACTTCCATGATATTTTTGAAATCTCCTCGCTGCCGTCGCCGGTGAAGGTCGACTTGACATTAGGATTTGCTATTCCATTGAGAGCCATCGATACTGTCTGCTTGTGCAAATCCATGACCCGGAAGCCGACTACTTCAGCCATCAGCAGCGCTAGCGCACAGGCGTTTTGCTTTCATCGTCGTTAGATGTAGCAATACCTTCTGAAGACACTCCTTCAACATCCCAACTCTTGAATCACACAAACGACTCATTCGATCATTCCAACACGTCTCGACCTATCCACATCCTTCATTCGCAGTACATTCCAGCCGTCCAACGCCCTGGCTTGTCCCTGCTGTCGCATTCCATAGCGTTCCTCGTTGCCACCTCCCCCTCACAACTCTCTCCGCGAAGTCCTCTCTTCCTTTCCTTATATCGTATGAAGCATAATCCCTCGTCAAGCAAATCCTTTCACCCCTTCTTTTGCCCCTTGGTCGCCTTCTTCGCTGCTTCGGCATTCCGGTCTTTCTTGCCGCCCTTCAGCATCTCGAGATGTCCGGCTTTTTCGGCGAGGGAGCGCTCCGTGAGGGCTGTGAGGCCTGAGGTGTGTTTCTGTGGCGGGGACATGGTTATCAGACGTGGTGTTGAGGATGTGTGGGGATGGATGTTGCTTTGCTGAGGGGATGAGGGAAGGGAAAGTAGGAAGCGCGTTGGAAAGTGGGAAGTGGGAGGTGGGAGGTAGGAAGTGGAAGATGGAGCGAGATGAGCGAGAGATGGCCGTACTTTTACGAGTTTGTTCTTCGCCATGAGCTTTGCCTTCTTGGGTTTTATAACTCGCGAGCCGCGGGGTGCGAGGTTTGTGTTTCCTCTGAAGGGGATATGGTCAGTAAGCCTGTTCTGTTCTTACTGGCATTTGAAGCGAGCAAAATGGAAATCATGAGATTGAAAGAAACGTACTTTTTGCCACTGCCGCCGGCAGGCTTTGTAGATTTTTTGAGGAGTCCTTGTGCCATCGTGGGGTGACTGTTCGAATAGATAGCGTTATTGAAGTTTTTTTCTAGTTAGAACTGAATTCACTGAGGTGAGCTTATTTTAGGCGTCTGGCGTCTTATCGATATTTTTGATGCGGCCGTGGTGTATTTCCTGGCTGCCGTACTGTAGCTCTCTGCCAAGCATCCGCTCCGCATCGGGGTTGTTCGGCGTAGCGTTGCGAACTTCGCATTTCCCTCCTCGGAAACCCAACCATCCCATCAATCCGCTTCGACCTCACAACGCAGCGAGTAAGGCTACTGCGGCACTTCAAGCGAGTTTCGATCTCTCAAGCGATGCTCGTCCTTATGCGCTGATGGCTGTTACAGAGGTAGGTTGCGCCGGTGTCGTCACGGACGGCCCGAAGTTGTGCCTTTGCGTTGCTTGGGAAAGAGGGAGTCGGATGAGATGCTGCGGTATAGCACTTCGGACTCTATGCGCTTGATTCTCCGATGCTGGGGAGGCTTTGGGCGGAACCGGCTCATGGCAGTCCTTCGCTGTGTAGGTAGGAACAAAGGTTGGTATATATGCCAGTGCATTTACACTCCCGTCAGTCTGTATTCATCAACACGTTCAATCAACAACCTCAAAAGACACATCATCCGTCCTGAAATCTGAGAACTCAAAAACATCGTCTTCATCATCAATTCAAACCCAATCTTCGAATCTTCTTCTATACAATCAAGCCAATCCCCATACCAACCCATCTCCTACATACTACACATAATCATATCTTCCACCTCCACAATGTCTTGCCCATTCGACCCGTCCACCAAAACAGTTGCCTCGCAGCAAGAAGCCTCCTGCCCTTTCAGTGGAACCCAAGCCCCTCCAACCTCAGCCGAAGTCTGCCCTTTCAACCCAGCTTCAGAGAAGACCACCCAGACCGACGAAGTTCCTCCTCCAACCTCCGAGAAAGAGATTCCTATTCCCCAACCCCCAGAGACATTCCTGCTAGGCAATCTCCCCGACGTCGACCCAGTTTTCTCCATCGGGTCAATCTGGAAGCTCAAGCCAATCTACGGAGACATCTTCAAGCTCAATCTGAAAGGAAATGTCATTTTCATCTCCTCGCGTGATCTGGTGGATGAAGTGTGCAACGAAGACCGCTTTGAGAAGTTTGTTAGTGGGCCGTTGAAGGAGGTGAGGGCTTTGACGGGCGATGGGCTTTTTACTGCGCATCAGTATGAACCGGTAAGTTGGTGGCACAGAGAACATTTGGCTTTTCTTGAACATTTAAGAAGAGGAAAGCTTTCGAAATCTAGATTTAGCTAACGACTGGGCTAGGCTTGGGGAATTGCACATAGGACATTGATGCCGGTTTTCGGACCCATAGCTATCAGGAGTAAGTACTCCTGTCTACACAGACATGTAACTATACCGCAGCTACTGACTCGTCATCTCAGAGATGTTCCCTCAAATGCTCGACATCTCGTCTCAAATGATCTTGAACTGGGATCGCCTTGGGCCTGATCACGTCATCGATTCTGCCGATGACTTTACCCGTCTTGCTTTCGATACGATCGCATTTTGTGCTTGCAGCTACCGCTTCAACTCGTTCCTGACCCCAGACCCACCAACTTTTGCCACGCAGATGGCAGAGGTATTGGTGGAAGCTGGCAAGCGCGCCATGAGACCTAACATCGAAAACAATCTTCGAGTCTGGTCTGCGAAAGAGACGGAGAGCAAGATCAAAGATATGTGGAAGCTTGGCGACGACCTTGTCGCAGAACGAAGAGCACACCCGCAACCGGAAAACAGTGATCTTTTAAACACGATGCTATACCAGAAAGACCCACTTACGGGGCACATGATGACGGACGAGAACATCCGGTTCAACTTGACTACTTTCTTGGTCGCTGGCCACGAGACAACCTCCGGGACTCTGGCTTTCATGTGGTATCTCCTCCTCAAGGACCCGGAGAAGCTCCACAAGGCTCAGAAAGAGGTTGACGAGGTTCTGGGGGATAACGCCATCGAGTTGAAGCATCTTTCTCAGCTGAAATACGTTGAGGCCTGCATAAGGGAAACGCTTCGAGTCCAGAGTCCTATCGGAGCACTTGCGATGCACGCCAAAGAAGAGACCCTTTTGGCCGGGAAGTACCGCGTCAAATCTAATGAAAAGATTCAGGTCAACGTCAGGGACCTTCATCGCGATAGGAAGGTCTGGGGAGATGATGCGGATGACTTCCGGCCCGAGCGTCTGCTCAATGGCGGCTGGGAGGCTCTTCCTCGCAATGCTTGGAAGCCATTTGGAAATGGCGCACGAGCTTGCATTGGGAGGGCTCTGGCTGAGCAGGAGATGCTCATAGCCACGGCTCTGATGCTGCAGCGCTTCCAGGTGGAGATGGCTGATCCTTCGTATGACCTTCGTAGGTGCTTGCCTTCAACTTGTCTTCGGGGAAATACTGACCTTATATCCAGAACACAAGAGCACACTTACCATCAAGCCCGACCATTTCGGATTCAAAGTCCGCAGGCGGCCTGGGAAGGACATCATGGTTGGCATTCCTGGCGCTCCCAGCGCGCAGGTCCAAGCCGCTGCAGCAGCGGTCAAGTCCGCAACTACGACCACCGCAACCGAAGCGAAGCCCTTGACAGTCGTTTACGGGAGCAATGCTGGTACCTGCAAGAACTTTGCCGAGGATTTGGCAGCTAACGGCGAGAAGTACGGCTTTCAAGTAAAAGTCCAGACGATGGATTCGATCACAGAAGCTTTACCTACCGACCACCCGCTTGTCATCATCTCACCCTCCTACGAAGGCAAGCCAGCAGACAATGCTAAGAAGTTCGTGACTTGGCTAGAAGCACACTCTACGAATGAAAACCTCGCAAAAGGAGTCAAGTACGCGGTCTTTGGTGCTGGCAACAGCGAGTGGTTCAGTACATTCCACCGAATCCCCAAGCTCGTCAACGATCTTCTCGACACTACCGGCGGACAGCGCATCTGCGATATTGGACTGGTCGATGTCAAGGAAGATCTCATGGGCCCCTGGGAAGACTGGACCGAAAAGCTCTGGGCTGCTCTCCGAGAAGATTCGGGCACCACCACTGAAGTCGTCGAGAAAGACATTGACGTGAAATTCGAACCAGCAGACGCAGTATCGACTCTTGCAGGCGAAGAAATGTCCTGCGGTATTGTGAAGGAGAACCGCGTCGTCGCTGAAGCATCCGAGTTTGGTCCCGAGAAGAGACATACCGAGATCGAGCTTCCGGAGGGAATGAGCTACCAGACCGGCGACTACCTCGTCGTTCTTCCATCCAACCACCCAGATGATGTCAAACGTGTTCTCCGACGCTTCAAGCTGCAGGCGGATGATATTGTCAGTATCTCCGGGACCAAGAAGACTTTCCTTACTGGGAAGACGTCGCTCTCCGTCCACGATCTCATCAGCAACCGCGTCGAGCTAGCCACCCCAGCGTCCTTCCGCCAGGTTGAAACTCTCGCAAACGCAACCACGGCTAAGGACTCAAAAATCCACACCCTAACATCCAAGACGGTATACGAAACCGACATCCTCCCCAAACGCTTCTCCGTCCTCGATCTGCTCGAAGACTACCCGGAATGCACCCTCAGCTTCGCAAAATACCTCGACATGGTGCAACCACTCAAACCACGCCAATACAGCGTCGCCTCCTCCATCCTCGCAAACCACCCCACAAGCACCTCTCCCTCCACCCCCCAACACATCCAAGAAACCGCCGCAATCCACTACGACGTCCACAACAGCCCTTCCCTCTCCACCACCCCCACAAACCCCCGCACCCACCACGGCGTCGCATCCACCTACCTCGCCTCCCTCCGCCCCGGCGATAAACTCCACTGCACAATCCGCCCTACAAACACATCCTTCCACCTCCCCACCGACCCGACGACGCCCGTCATCATGATCGCCGCCGGCAGCGGTATAGCGCCCATGCGCGGCTTCCTCTCCGAGCGCGCCGCTATCAAAAAAGGCGGCGCAGTCGCGCAAGGACAGGCGCTGTTGTATTACGGCTGTCGCAGCCACGAGAAAGATTTCGTCTATTCCGCCGAACTCAAGAAATGGGAGGATGAGGGTGTCGTTTCCGTGCGTCCCGCTTTCTCGCGCCAGGGGCCGGAGGGTGAGGAGAAATATAGGTATGTGCAAGATCGCATGTGGGAGGAGAGGAAGGAGTTGGAGGAGCTTTATAGAGGAGGCGCGAAGATTTTCTTGTGTGGGTCTGCCGGGAGGTTGGCGAGGGGGGTTGAGGAGACGTTGGTGAGGATTTGGAGGGGGAGTGGGGAGGGGAGGAGTGAGGGGGAGGGGAGGGAGTGGTTGGAGGGGGTTAGGGAGGGGAGGTATGTTAGTGACGTTTTTGATTAGGTGAGAGGACTTGAGGAGATTGGGCTGGGCTGCAATCTTTTTGCTTTACTGTCTTTTTGCTCCTGGTGTTGTGGGTATTGGAATTGGCTCTGGGCTTGGTAGTTCTTTCGGTTGTTTCTTCTTTCACTTTGTTCCGGAGGGAGATCAGGGTCAATGTTCGGTTTGTTTGGCAAAACTCTTACTGTATGTATAAGTGTTTGTGTATTAATATGACGGAATTAGACGATAGAATATCTAGTCGTTTCTGTTCCTGATTGCACCATTTTGCCGACCATCTGCGTCGTCAATCGTGAGTGGGATCTAACTATGATTCAAGGCTTTCCATTCTCTACACGTATCCGTTTTGTTGTCGTGGATGGAGGAGCGAATTTTCTCTGAACACAGTTTGTTGGTTCATTGCAGATCTAGTGGTTGTTTCTGTATCTTGTTCGCTTCGGGCCTGGGTGGTCAAAGAATTGGGTAGGGTATTACTGGTGAGGAGGGCACGGTGCTTTCTTCTTCTTTCTTTCAAGTTTGGTTCTGGCCGTGTATCTGTTAGTGGACTACTGGAATTCAATATTAAATCCTTCTTTCGACTCTACACAGTGCGTTCTCCAATAATGCGTGTCAACATGGGAGATTGTCGAATTCCGAGGGGGGTGGAGGAGAATATCCTCCGCACATCTCCATCCCAGAATATCCCAACACCTATCTACCTGATTCCTAAGATATAGATCAATCAAACCTATCTTCGGGGCATTCTTAGGCAAGAGATGGTGCAAGACAAGTCTCAAAAAATGAAGGAAATACTCCCCCAATTCGGCTTAGTCTGCTTACCTTAGCAAGGGCCGTCTCGAAGCGAGAGTCCGAATTCGGTGCAGCGTGCAACATCCCGAGATCAACACCACTTCTGCACCGAATAGCATGGCGCTGCTGTACCTTGGCGAATTGGCTGACAGATGGGATTCTCAAGGTTGTTGTACCCTTACTAACTAACACCCACTTTGTACATCCTTCAAAGTTGATCGCTCTCTGTCCCTGTTATTCGCTTCGCCCTGTCTTCGAACCACCATCTTCGCACCCATCCACTTCAGCCGGGCGGCATCTCTACCTAGTATATCGAACATCAACAGGTGGGACAGCTGCCAAGACTGCATTCAGAACAACGTCCGGAAGCATACTTCCGTTCCTCAGGGCTTGATATTGTATGCTCTTGTTCACAGGTGCTTCATAATAGAGCTGATTACGCATTCCCCTTCGGTGCGAGCTGCGATTCTGGTCGCGGACATAGACGGCGGCTGACCTAAGGTTGCTGTTTTCGCTCTCTTAAGTAAGCCTTTCACGCCGTGGATGCAGATGTGGAGGCGCCTCCTTACAGCTCGCAGCATCTGATGATATCAGCTCCTTGGGTCCTGACGGCAGTTTTATACTCTTATACTGATCCACCACTTGCGTTTTTGGTCCACTGCCCTCTTACAGTCTTTCCTCAGTTATCCTTTGTCAATCCAAGTGTTCAGCTGCCGGTTCTTGTCTTCTCGTATTGGTCACGATGCCGTCTCCAAAGTCTTCCAACCAGTCTGTGGACGCCTCGAAGACCAAGACCAAGAAAATGCCAACCCCGCAATTGACCTTCGTTCATCAGTCTGGCCCTAAACTGGAAGAGGAGGGGTTGCGAAAAGTCAAATCTCACGTTATGGTCGAATACGTCAAGGAAAGAAAGGCTTTACGCGGCTCGCGGCCTACAGCTCCACCCAATGGACGGACGAATGCGCGAAAGAACGGTGCGACCTCACTGGGCTTGCAATGGAGAATACCGAAAGACAGCTCTGACTCCGACTCTTCTGACACGGTCACTTTACAACCTGATTTCCTGCTCGCCCCGGAGTTGCAACCTACGGAGCTGCTGTCCACCGCCATTAGGGACGTAGAGGGCGAGTACGATTTCTCAGCGTTTCCTCTTCAAGGCGAGGAGCCGTACTATACCTTCAGCGCCAGTCAAGAGGAGCGGATGTTTGAGCAAGACGGATACGGCTCTATTCCAGAATCCGTCGATTCGTTGGGAGGCCTCGTCAACCTTCCATCTGTGCCTCCCAAAGAGGTCAAGATCATACTACAGACGGCCACCTCATGTAAGGCAAAACGCCTATTTGAAAGGCTTTGCTAACGCTACGAGTGCAGATTTACAAAGCATCAAAATCAAAGACGATCATCTCTTCCCTGTTTGGGTATCGGATCTTTCCACAAAAATCTGGTCAGACAGACTCAAGAGCTGCGAGATCACCCTCCTTGCCACTTCGTTGATGTTTTCTACATTCCTCTCTGGCACGACCGATGTGTCGGAGGCGCAGAGACTGCGGTGGACGGGCCATGTTCTGCGATTGATGCGGACACAGCTTGCTGCTCAGGACAAACAGATCGCCGACTCTACAATGTGTGGGACTCTGCTTATCTGCGCGCACGAGGTATGTGTCACTCTTGAATTGCATTCTTAGTCGTGATACAATTGCATTCGAGGAAAATCGTAGAGACGCTAACAACGTACAGATTGGAGCCGGCCAACCGGACATAGTGGAGGCCCACCTCAAAGGATTATGCCAAATGGTGACACTCCGAGGTGGGTTCATCGAGCCCTGCGAAGGCAACGAAGATCTCAGACCGGCAATGTTTCTCATGTAAGACTAATCCAGGGCGCCAAAACGTTCACCTCGCCAGAATCCCTGCTAAACCTCTACGTCCCAGCTTGAATACAATTCACGCCGCCGCCATAAACCGCCCCGCAATCCACAAAGATTCCGCCATGGAACCACGCCTCCGAACCAATGTTCGTCCCCAAACCGGTGCGGATCTTTGCTGGCTCTCATGCCCTCTCCAACACACCCGCGCTTTCCAATTCTTCTCCCTCGACAGCGAGATCCCTTCCCAAACACAGAAGATTCTCGACGACGCTTTCAGGCTTACTGACATGCTCTTCATGAATATGCTAGCATCTGAAACAGAAATCATGGGTATGTGTGCTACAGCTTGGTGCCTCGATCTGTCGGCTGTGAGATTGAGGCTGGAAAGGGTGGACAACAGTGAAGAGGAACCAGAAAGTGGTGTGTCTGAGTGTTGCCGCTTGGCAGCTTGGATCCATTACCGCGCGACTGCGGAGCTGGTTTCTCATAGCGATCTGATAAATCTCGACGACATGAAGAGGATGACAGAGGTAATGAAGAGGCTGGAGATGAGAGCTTGGGTGCGGATTCCGTTTGTTTATTATTGGATGTGAGTATTGCCTCCACGAAGACTTTTGGGCGAACCTGGTATTGGAGATAATGGCTAACAGATTTGAAGACTTCTCACCGGAATCGCGGCCAGTGGGGTCGGTGAAAGAGCGTTCTACACTGGCCGCCTTATACAGTTTGGATTCTGTGTGGGGTTTTCGCTTTGGCAGCCATACCAACGTAAGTTCCGTTGCTTCAGGCTCTCTGCTTTCTCTCGGGGTTGTGGCATGCTGACACGGCAACAGAAATCGGTGCCAACTTCCTTTTTCTCCAGAGACTCATTCGATTGGGCCAGCGTGGCTGAAAGCCTCCTGGTTTGATTTCGAGGGATGGATCCGAGGGCTGAGGAGCCTCATGATCGGGCTTTGGACCAGCCTAAAGCTTGCAAGTCTGCCAACAATGCATAGTTGTGTCGCCCGAAGCGACAAGCTGGGGTATTTCAAGCCCGAACCGCCACCATACGCCAGCTAATCCTCGTCCTCTCCATCATCCTCCTGCGGCTTTGCCTTCCCTTTTTTCCTACTCTTCATCTCCTCCAAAACCTCCCTCACCTTCAAACACGCCATATTATACCTAAACAAACTCGCACTCGTAAATTGCCTCACGCTCCGCCTCATCTTCTTCCGACCCCCACCGAGCAGCTTCAACGCAATCGGTATCGCCTCCGCACTCGACACATCCGGCAGACTGTACACCAGGCTACTCGGCTTCATATCCTGAAGTGCAAGGTCCCAGTCGTACCGCAGCTGCGCCGCGATCGTGCTCGCACTGCGGTCTGCGATGTAGTCGGACCACGATGAATAGGGGCCTTTGTAGACGTGCGCGCCCGGGCGCAAGGGAAGGGGGAACTCGTCCTCCGGGGCACGTGAGTTGCCGGTTATGTGATGCAAATAGGGAGGTGGGACGCTGAGTTCGACGGTCAGGGGGCGCGGGCGAGGGTTGACGTGGCGGCGAGGGGGTGGGCTTCGCTCGTCGCGCGATGGGGCTGTCTCTCTTGTCGTTGCGCTTTCTTTCGCAGGGTGGGGGGAAACCCAGTAGAGGTCAGTAGTGTTCTGAGCCATTTCGAGATGTGGAAGAGAGGAGTACTGTCACGTGATTGAGGTGGTTATGGGGGGCTTGAGATGGTAAGTCGGAATCCTTGGTATTTGAGGTACGTCTTTTACGACGCCATATGAGCTGCTCTTATACTGTCTCAGGTCAAGGCCGCGATTTTTTCTCTGTGGAATTTCTATGATAACGGTCGTTGTTGGAACGTTTCGCTGACTGAGTCAAAGCGAACCACGTGACTGGGCCTTTCGAGTCTTACCTCAACGTCCGATGCTTTAGTTAAGGCTTTCTTTGAGTCATCACAATATTTCCTGGGCTTAAAGAACAAGCTTCGCTGCTCACTTCTTCTGTTCATGATTTTCACAACTTCTATCGCCGAGATTGAACTTTCTCCACGAGGTTCGTACACAATTTTCAAAGCCTGTTGCTGTGGATGCTGCTTAGACGGCTGGATTCGGACTGACATGAGAGGGTAGAGCTTTCCGGACGAGCACTTGGACGGCCGAAATTTCCACTCTTTGAGTCGGCTGTTCCACGTGGTTTTACTACTGCTACTCCTCGGGCGAGGTCGAACAGCATACTCGCACGCACTGTAGGCACTTGTTGGACGACAGGCTTTCCAGCTTCTTGACTCGACCTTCATAAACTGTCAGCTTCTGCCACTCTCCAGGCGCTCGCAAGACACAGCTTACGATACGGAATCAACCTCCAACTCGAACATCATGGCTTCGTCCAACCCCAAATTGACTCTCCAGATCCGCACTCGCACCCCGCCTGCCTCTCCGGATCCCAACGATCTCACGGCTCGAATCAGTCGTCTCCCAAACGAAATCATTGAAGCAATTCTCGAGCATGTTGAGAATGTCGGCGTCCTCCTTGATCTTGCCGGCAATCCTCTCATACTGGAATGCATCATCAGGAGTCCAACTTGGTATCAGCTTTCTTGGGATACACACGATCCCTATTTACGCTTATTAGGATTGTGACTGCTCTTTCGACGCTTCATCAAAAGGTTTCCTGTTACCTTTAACAAGATACAGAACTCGTCGCCGGACTTTACTTACAATATCATCAACCAATCGTACAAACCAGATTCTGAGCGCTTCTTTTGGAGCTGTAAGCTTTATTGTATAGTTCCTAGGCGTCGACGCATAAAAACGCGACCTTTTCAATGGCTCGAATGGGACGACGACAAACTCGACGACTATGATCGTTACAAACGGATCTGGAATGAGCCCCCAAGTTGCCACACATTCAACGACAACAGCCAAAACCTTCTGTATCTCTTGAGGAAAAGTCCCCGCGAAATATGCTCCTACGATATCCTCCAGTGCATGCGTGGCGCCCAAACCTTCTTCGAGTCCTACACTGACGCCCCAAACCTTCCCCAGATCAAAAGGCTCGCCCGTCAAGGCTACTCCGACCAGCTCGATCACGAGCTGTGGAACTACTCTAACCACGAACCCGAGCCGCGCTTCTACACCCATCCGGACATCGGCCTCAATGAAGGCGCAATGGACGGGCCGCGTGGAACTCAGGCCCAGGAACTGGCAGACATGTACCACGCCCATCCGACCATCCTGAAGCCCTGGCAGGATCCATGGCAGGTCCCAAGGCTCTGCACAACACACATTGAAACCCGGATCCGCGTGCGCCCCTCCGCCAGGGGCATCAAGTCGTACAACCTCTCCATCCTGTCGTTCGACCGCTGTCTGCGATTCGTCGTGCGCGTGTTGGTGGAAAAGACGACGGCGCTCGAGTACATGGACATGACGAATGCGGGACTAGGGTTGTGGGAGGATATCAAAATCGTCAAGGACGGCATGAAGTACGTCTACAAACCGTACGATCGGCAGCCGGAGATGGAGGCGAGACAGCTGCGCACGCTGTATACGCCGTGGTCGGAGCCGCAGGCTGAACCCCCGATGGTTGGGGAGGGTGGTGGGAGTGGGAGTGGCTTCAGCTTTGTCAAAAAGTTACCGGTCTTCATGAAACAGGTCTTCAAGGATAACGTCAACCACGACATCTACGACCCGCGCGAAATCGAGTGGTTACGATCCTTCTTACGCTTGCGCGCTCTCTTTGAAACCCATTTCCCGAAAACCTTCCGCAAAGTCGAACTTCAGGAACGAAGGCATGCAAAACGCCTGCTGCGCTACGTGGCGTGGAGGTACCGGCTGGCGAGGTCAAGGACGACGTGGGAGAAGGAGAAGGCGAGTGGGACGGCTTCTGCGGATGGGGAAGTGGAGGAGGTGGGGGATTGCGGAGTGCTGGCTGGCATGTTTGATAGTCTTTGAATTGGATTTGCTTTGTCATTCGACGGTTTCTTACTACTTCAGGCGCTGGTACTTCTCGGTCTATGGGTTAGCTCATCTCCAGGAGGACAACTCATCAGGTGGCTAAATCAGATTTGGAGTAGTTTAATCGGTTGTAAGGAGTTTGGCGTTCATATCATCATCTTTATTCGAGTACCCCTAGAATATCACTCTTCGATTGGGCTTCACCGTGAGGCTTCCAAACGACAGAGCTCCGGTTATAACGCCGTGGAGAGTAGGTTGGCGGGTCTTCAGTACAACAACTCATCGGATACGGCACTTGCCAGCAAGTTGAAGGCTACAGCAGACATCGAGTAGCTTGGTTGACGACGTTGAACTGACTTCAGCCCCTATGTCTTCCGTTAGTGCGTGTGTGGATCTCTAGCACAACAAGTCATCAGATAGCTAGATCAGATATGAAGTAGGTCGGACGCTAATAAAGAGTTTAACTTCAGTCCTACCTCCACCTTTCGTATATGCGTGCGGTCTTAGATTGGGCTTCACCGGCAAGGCTTTCGGCGCAGGTTCGTGACTTGCTGCACAACGGCTGAAAGATAGTAAGGGACAACGAGGAGTGAGAATAATGCTGCCCAAGGCCGCCTTTGCCAACTGGCAGATGAGAAGAGACGAGGCGAACGGAAAATTGTACGTGCAGCTGCAATGTACATGTCAGGAGGGTGCAGAGCGCAGCCAGCCAGCAGCACACAGAATCGAGGTCGTTGGTGTTGTCAAAAAGTGCAGAACGCAGGGACAAAGTCATCCTTCAATAGGAGTTGCTGGCGTTGCAGACGCAGGTGGTGATAGCCGTTGTGTCCTTTCCCAAAGAGGATTAGCGTCAGTCGCGCTGGATGTCTTCTCCACGTTTTGGCGCGGACGACATCCATCCATGGATATCACCGCCACATATAGCCTGGGATCACGATTATCGTCGCTTTCTCGGTCGAGGGTCGCTGGCCGGTGGGGAGGCGCGATTGAGAGGGGGTTTTGAGACGCGGTGAGTATGAGACTCCTTTTTTCACAGTGATGACGCCGGCTGATTGATGGCTTCCACAGCTTCCAGCGAGACGACATGACGACGGATTGAAGAACTTTCGCCATCAAGCAACGGCAATTGCAACGACCGCCGACACCTTTTGACATGTACTGTATCGGAGAACGGCGATGAGGTATCACGAACCGACATCCCACAAATGGACTGGACTGGAGTGGACAGCCCAGACGTGTTCCTGTTACGCCAACTATCTCGCTACATGGACCTACCCAGCCCTCCAACCTACCTAAAGAACGATTAGCTCCACTGCCAGCTCAGTCCCTGGACCCGAATCTCTCTTCTCTTTCTCTGAACTGTTCTTCATCGCGCCATCGACATTATACCTGCGTCCTGCTATTCATGCCTGCGCCGATCAGCGCCGAACGGCGACAACAGTGGAACCGCCAGATATCCAATCAGGCACGTGTTTTGACCACGAACAAATGGGTGTTGACCACGACGATTGAGAGGTCTAGTAATGTGACTTTACGGGCCTTGAAGAGGTAAGCGCCGTGGAGCCTCGTCCTGCTCCCAGCGATCCAGAATCGCACGTCGCGACGACTCGCGCGCGCTTGACTTCCAGCCGTCATTTTTCGTCTACCTCCTATCATTACCAACCTGTCTGTCTCGTCGTTCTGCAAGCATGGATACCCCCTTCTCCCTGTCAACTCTATTTGACAGGCTTCTGGTGTTGAGTACTTTTTGCCCTCTCTTACTGCGGGAGTTTCAGCATGACGGCGCTGAATTTATCGATGTTTCTCTTTCTTGCTCTTCTCCATGACGGATTTCCCGATCATGGTGATCGCCTCAAGGACATGGTTGTGGTTATGACGACGCGTTGCTAATTGCAGTACCGTCTTCTTAACTCCGGGGCTCGCGTCTCGCCCAAAGAGGCAACGAGGCTCATAGTACAAGAGACATTCCTCTTACTGCAGACACCGACAGGGATCCGAAGCCAAGTTCTTGCGGCTCTTTGGCTCCATGTGCAATTCTGGAAAATCCTCCGAAATTCTGCACGTCCTTCTACCAAGACGTCTATCTAGGAGTCGGCTATACTAGTCGATCTTCAGTAGCATCCACACGTCGCGCGTCTCCACACTTTCAAGTTCCCTCTTTAGATGTTACTGGACGTCGATCATCTAGCTCCGCCTATCTCCTTCATCCCCACGAACCTGGACCGTCTGTAACTGCATCCGCTTCGAGGTCCAGCCACAACGCGTATCCACCATCCTCGTCTGCTAATGCACTGTTTTGGCCACCTCTCTCTCTCTGGCGCGTGCGGCACGTGGCAAGAGTGAGGCGTACGTTCCTTACTACGTGCAATTATACATTTAAGCTACGCTCTCGGTTTCACGGCAGGACCAAGCGCTGTCGCTGGTGCCGCCGCTGTCTTTGGTGCTTGGCTAGGAATTCTCCGGTCAGGGAAGGTATCGCTACAGCTTGCGTTATACCTTTGACGCCTCGTGCGGGATGTACTGTGAGCGAGTCGCGAGCTTCCACCTCTGGGTGCGGTAGTCGTCCTGAATATGCAGGTCGTAGTCGTAGTCGTCGAGCCTGCGTTGCGATGCGATGCAGAGGCTGACGGATTACATGCCGCCAAAACTTACTTCTTGCAAGTCAGAGATGTATATATCTCGTGGAAAATCTCTCCTAGTCGCATCTCTATTTTTTCCACTTTCCACATGTTCTGAACTCCTGGTTCTTTGGTCACTCTCATCAGACCTCCTTAAGCTGATACTCGGGGCACTTTGCTCTTTTTGCCTCCGTCTGTTTGGTTTCAATTACGGGAGTGGATTCTCCATCGCTTCACCTCTCTTTCTTAAATCAAAGACCGTCCTCTTCCTACCTCACATCTGGAAGCAATCACCGCAAAGCGACCATGGCCAAAGAAGATGTCATCATCCTCGAGCGCCAGGTCAGTGAGTCTGTTCATGGCAGCTCAAGAGACTATCACCGCGAAAGCCAACGGTCCACACCAAGCCGTCCTTCCTTCGAGAAGCCAACCCATATCGACCATGGCTTCAGCGGACCGGATCCTAACCTCGTATGGTCCCGGACACGCTCCACCTTCCAAGATGCCTTCTCGGAATTTTGGGGGACTTTTATCTTCCTCATCTTCGGTTTCGGCGTCAATGCTCAAAGCACGCTTAGTGATTCCGCAAAGAGGAACTGGACATCTGTAGCTATCGGTTGGGGGTGAGTCGTCGAGCTTTCTCTTCCATCTCCTTCCCATACTACTCCCCTTGCTCCTTCAAGTCCCATCCCATACCCGTCCCTTCTCTCACCCCACACGCCCCTCCCAACCCACCACCTCAACCTCATCTAACACCCCGTCAGCGCCGGAATAATGCTAGGCGCCTACACAGCCTCCTCCTCGGGCGGCCACCTCAACCCCTGCGTAACCCTCACCCTCTGCGTCTACCGCCGCTTCCCCTGGCGCAAGTTCCCCGCCTACGCCCTCGCGCAAACCCTCGCCGGCTTCTGCGCCGCCGCCGTCATCTACGGCAACTACAAATCCGCCATCGAAGTTTTCGAAGGCGGCGTCGGCATCCGCACCGTCCCCGGCGGCATCCTGTCCGTCACGGCCGACGGAACGCAAACATCTACCGCTACCGCCGGCATGTTCGCCACGTATCCCACGCCTTTCATCTCGCGCACCGGCGCCTTTTTCTCCGAGTTTCTGGCTTCTGCGGTGCTTATGCTGGTTATACTCCGCCTCACGGATCCAAAGACGGGAGCGGGGAAGTTGACGCCGATTGCGCTGGCGTTTACGTTTTTTGGAATTACGGTTAGTTTGGGCTGGGAGACGAGTTTTGCGATTAATTTCGCGAGGGACTTTGGGCCGAGGGTTTTTACGAGTTTGGTGGGGTATGGGGGCGCTGTTTGGAGTGCGGGGGGGTGGTATTTTTGGGTGAGTTGTTCTCTTATTCTTTTCTCGCTCACTTTGGCTCTGTTCTCTTTTCTTTGCTATGATAGGAGGAAAGACGTGGCTGTTTCAGAATTGGATGGAACTAACTGGTGAGAAAGATCCCCATCGTAGCCCCCTTCCTCGGATGTCTCTCAGGCGCATGGCTGCATGACATGTTCCTCTTTGACGGCGAGAGTCCTATCAACACGCCGTGGGTGGGTCTGAGGAGGCTGGTGCAGCGTGAGAGGAAAATGGAGGGGCGACCTGAGACTTGGGTTTGATAACGAACGGGTGGTGACTTTGACAGTCACGGGAAGTCGCATCACGAAGTTCAACAGGACAGCCCTCGCTGGATTGGAGGTGAAATGCTATTCATGAGTATGACATGCTATTCATGAGTAACGCGGTTCTTGTATCAAAGTTTTGTGTCTGTGTTTGTATGTATGGTTTTTTAAATCGTGGGGTTGGTGTTGCGTGTTTGGACTTTGTCACGTGGTATTCTGGCTTTCTGGTTTCCTGTTCGTTCGGGCCTTATCGTGGAAATGACAGAACTAAGATTGCTGACGCTATGCTTTGGTATTGTTACGAATTGATCAACACTAGTTGAGAATACCACTGTTTTCTCGTTCAACCATAACTTCACGATCGAGTCGTTTTCTACTTCTGTGTCTGCCGTAGCAATCAATGCCTTCAAAACAGCAACAACCCTGGACACACCGCTAAAACCCCCCGCGCCAAATTCCAACCAACTACATAATCCCTGCAGACCTATACCATCCCAATTCGAATCCAATCTCTGGTCCATGGATGGATGGTACGCGTTTCATCAAGCCGGGTTTCGACTCTCTTGTTTTCTATCTTGGTTCGAAGCATATCCGGGATGAAATCGTCTTTGTGCTTTTAAGTGCTCTTCTTTTTGAATTCCTGATTTTTTTGATTTTTTTTGGATAGCTTCTAGACCTTGCTTTTGTGGCTTGGTAATAGAGAGGATTGTTAGAATATCGTGGTGGGGGTAGTGGTTGTGATGTATGTGCTGCACAAAATGGATGCAGTAATGGCAATTATCAGTTTTTTTTGTTGAGATTCCACGGTAAGACGAGCTGTAGCTCTTGGATTCATGTCGATGCCCAGATTGATATGTTAGTTCATGATTCTGTTCCTCTGAATTCAGGTTCTATGCTTGTAGTTGCCCCTTTTTGCTTGCTCTTTTCTTTAAGAAATTTGGTTGCAGTGACTGTGGGTTGATGATGCTTGTTTTACAATCCTTTTCGCCGTTCAAGTTCTTCTGTCATTTTATATGCCTGTGGCCCTACTTCGTAGTAAGATACCTATCTTGTTAAGTTACGGGCACGGCTAATTTATTCCGCTAAAGAGTAAATACTTACATCACATTTCACTGTTTGTTCCTATGAGACCATAATGTCTAATCAGGTTTGACATGCCCTAAAAAGAGAGCTGTCTAGGAGCCGGAGCAGATGCCCAAATAACGCGGCCGTAGTGTCAAACCTGATCGGTGTGTTGGAGGAGCTGAGCAGCACGTCTAGTCCCTGCTCAGTGTAACGTGGGTACGTCGGTTCTGGGTTGAAGATCGGGGAGTTGA
>ML977191.1:57574-85675 GCA_010015705.1 Aulographum hederae CBS 113979
CGTGAAGTCGTGCATTGCTTCTTCAACCATATCCAGTAGATCCAGGTAATCCTTTGAGTCTTCCCTGATCGCTCTGATATCTTCCTGTCGTGTGTAACACTCAGCTGAAGCGTGTACCTTGTACAGCTGAAACAACATCACTCCCTATTCCACTCCTGTTCTATGTGTATATAAACCTCCTCCATAGCCTCTGTCAATACTCAAGTCTCTTCACCCTGACTAAGAGCTTCCCTGTGGTTGATTCGCATACCTTCTTTCGCTTTCAGCATCTTTCACCAGGTATGATACGTAGAACCAACTTCGTACGGCTACGAGCCTTCTCTTTCCCTTAGGTATCCCTGGTATTATTATACGCAATCCCATTCCTTCGCTCATTAGTATCTCTTGAGTACTCGTCTAGACGGCTAGCGGGATACTGATTCTAAATATACAAATTGAGGATCTGCCTTATACACCTGCAATCTACAGTCTGGCTGTGTTAAGGTCCTGACGCCTGTGGCTGAGTCCCAGGTTGAACTGTGAGGCATGGTCGTGGTGATTGCTAGTTGCTATGGCGACGGCGGCTTGGCTTTGTGTACATAACCTCAGAGGAATCCTTCGAGAACCTCTTCTCTTCATCTTCGCAATAAATCATTTTTCAAAGGCACACTGAAGTCTCTCAGTGTAACCTCAGAGGAATCCTTCGAGAACCTCTTCTCTTCATCTTCGCAATAAATCATTTTTCAAAGGCACACTGAAGTCTCTCAGTGAAACCCTTTCAGGCTGGCTACATTCTTGAAGAAATCTTAATAGACCTATCTGGCAATCGACAAATTTCTGCCGTTCAAGTCTTCTCATCGGCTTAAATACGGAGAACTGTTACTGTACTCCGTTTTTCAAAGGCTGGGGGGGTTTTCTTCTCCTGGATGTCTCTAGCACTTAGTTAGTGTTTATCAGCATTCCTCCGCCCGCTGCTCTCTCTTAAACACTTGTCTAGACGGTACATGAGCCACTGATTCTGTACGTACAAGCTGTGGTTTTACGTTGTACACCTGCAGCTTTTACTCTGGCTAGCTACATCATGCATACATGGGCATCTCGTTAACGCTTCCAAAAAAATCAAAAACAGTTAACGATATAATAACGCCAAGCCTTTTACTTATGACATCACTTCTGGCCGTTTACATGTGCCATCAACATCGCTCAATCCACTTCAACTTGATTAACTTTGAAGATCAAAATTGCTTAATATACTTGCTCTATGAACTGTTCTACCGCTTCGTCTGTAAAATCAGAATCAGAACCTTCTTGTGGTTCTATAAGCAAACCCATTCTATACTGACTCACTGGCCGGATATGCCCTTCTCTTATCCAATTGCCTATACACTCAACTTCCTGGATATTGTCACAGGTAAGGCGCAGCCTATCCCATGAACATGTCCTGCGAGCACCAGAAAATGTTCTCTCCGCTTCTGCTGACTCTGCTGGAATGGAAAGAATGTCCATCGCCATACGGGATAACCGCAAATAGTCTCTTCGCTGGTTCGGATGGCACCGCCATTGAAGAGGAGTGAGATCCTCAATAGACATTGGATCTGTCCGCGGTAAAGATCGTAGTTGGCTATGATATGACGCACTGCAGTTCGTCTCGATGTGACCAATAGATCTTCAATAGCAGAGTTGCCGGCAAGGATGAGCTGCTGCAGTTCATTCCATTCAACCGCCGAAAAAGGTAATCTACGGCGCGTCAGCAGCCCTATAAGTGCTTCTCGATAGCTGTGGATTGAATTGCGCGCGGAGAGCATCGGTTGATATTGATTGACGGCGGAAGCAAAGATGTGATAGATAGCTGTGAATGGTGTCGGCCTTGGTCCGGGTGCGATGGGTGTAAATTTCAGACGTGAGATGCTGCATTGCCCTTGTGATCAAAAGACCTGTCATTACAAAGAAAACAAACATAGCTGATCCTGCCTTTAGTCCTTCGCTTACCAGTTATACGGCTTGAAGATGGTGGATTCGGATGCTCAATACGTATGACTGTCCAAAAGTTGAATGGCATTACTATGGTTGAAGAAGCGGAGGTAAACCTGGTACTGGTGCGATAGCTGCCGAGATCACACTAGAGCTCTCGGAAGCTCCAGTGCCAGAGAAGTTATTGGAAGACATGTCGAGAAAAGGGAAAGCTAGAAAACAAGATGTTGCGATCCAATTGGTATTGTGGGATGTTGGTTCAACGGATATTGCACAACTTGAAGGGAAATCTGAAACTTTGCGGAGTATCTGTCTGCCAAGCCTTTTATCTGGATAACGTCGTTAACGAGATAAGCAAAAACCTATAACAGTTAACGAAATAACGATAACGTTAACGATGTTAACGCGTTACCGTTATAATAACGTAACGAAATGCCCATGTATGATTACCCGAATATCTGCTTTGCCATCTCTCATTTTTGCATGGTGTTGCGGCACCACCCGCCATTTTGTAAACATCTCACTTGTACGAAACTCTCTCCCCACTCCGCTTTCTCAGAACATCCAAGCAGCCGCACTTCCAGCCAACAACCCGAACGTTCCAACCCCCATCGCGACTCCTACTCTCCCCGCAACCCCCTCCCCCTCCGCAGCAACAGGCGCCGCACTCCCCGACTCCTGCGCCCCACCCACCGCTTGTGTAGCACTCGCCTCACTCGCCGCCGCACTCCCACTAGCACTCCCGCTCGAATGATCAGGCTGCATATTCCCCCCATGAGCCGCAGGCGTGCTATCCCCTCCATCCCTTATATCAAGCGGATACCCAGTCTCGCCTTTGCAGTAGAGGTTGAGGAAGTTGTTGTAGGCGTCGATGTCTTCGGGCTCGGTGCATTTTGCGGGGAGGCAGTTGCGGATTGTGTCGAGCCAGGCGGGCTTGGTGCACATGCATTGGGGTTCTGGGGGTGAGTTAGGAGGTGTTTGGTGAGTTGAGGATGGGGTTGTAGGATGGATGATGGGTGATGAGAAATAGAGGAGACAAAAGGAATGGTTTGTAGGAGCTTTTTGTGTAAATTGAAATGGGAAGGCTGACTCACCATCCCATCCGCAATTCGTCCTTTCCGCAGAAGGAAATAAACATGTTATGGACCCACTAGACATACTGTCAGCCTTATCCTTCTCCCCAGTAATGACAGTTGAGTCCACACTCACCAAACCGGTACGTTAGGAACAGTGTCCGCAACAACGAAGGAAAGCAGACATGTGAAAAGTGCCAGGATCCGCAACGTCATTGCAGAAAGAAATGACAATGATATCGGAGGAGTCTTAGATAATTGCAATAGCTTCAGAAGCAAGGAATGCTTGTCCAAGAAAGTGACGAACGTGGTGACGAAACCAGAACTTCTCAAGTTTTAGGGTATCGATAACATCCGCGAGCGCATCACAAATTGCAGCTAAAGAAAGTGCATGCAACTAGTACACCCACTAACAGGCTAGCAGTGTTACGGGGAAATCTGGGGAAACAGAAACATGAACCACAAGAAGGAGTGACGAACGAGAGAGAACTCCTCCTCAAAACCGAAAATCTAATTGATCCCCAACTAACCGCGGAGCGGCTGTTCACAATCTATTTTACTCTCTCCGCCCGCGGATCACACCAATGGAGCTCCGCGACCGTGCCGTGCCGTTCGGTTTGGAGATGCGGACGCTGGGCGTGTGTTTCCCCAGGACCAACCCCGGCAACGTTCATCTATTTGCCGGTCTGTGCCCCGCTTGTGACGGAGTGGGGTCTGGTTCCTGCATTCTTTCCCTTAAGTGCGTGAACGAATGTTTTGGTTTAGGACGCTGAATGTATAGAAGGTATCTTGATGTTTGATTACATTGAGGTGACGATGGTGGTTGAGTTGAGATGGATGTTGCCGAGCGGTAAAACTCGGTTCGAGGCTTGAGATGGGAGATGCAGGTTTATAGTATGATTTGCGTTCTTCAGTGGTGCAGCTCACTGCGCTTGAGATGTGTCGGAGTGTTTGGGGTGATAGTTGCCAAGCTCCGAGGATACTGCGTGGTCACGTTGGGAGTGCAATAACGCAGTGGAAAAAGTGAGGTTTTTGAGTGAGCAAAGATGTGAAGATTGTAATGTAAGGTGTGATGTGTGTGTTGTAACTGTCTAGGAGTGCCAAATGCCGGAGATGGAATATATGCTGCAGATCACATGATGCCTGACTAAGCACACACGTGACTAGTCTCCGACAAGATGGTTGTGTCACTGGTGTGACTGTGTCTGTAGGAGGTCACGTGTTCCCAGCCACTAGTTGAATCCTCGACAAGGTCGAGATTACAACAACAACATCATCTAACCAACTACTCGACTCTCCATCATTTGAGCCGCAATTCGTTTTCCCACCCACCCAAAGCAATTGCTTTCTGCACCTCTTTCTACAACATTCACTTGTATATAAACCTCATGCTCTACAGTATTCAATACAGTTTTGCTAGTCGGACCAAGGGCTTACAGAGCCAGGGCTTCAGCTTAGCTAATCCTACCGTGCCCCGCACTACGAAAAGCTGAGCTGAAGCTCCGCATCTGTAAACCCCTGAGCCGCAGCCTACCAAGCTTAAATGATCAAATTCGCGCGTGTATGATGAGATAGATGAAACATTGTTCGTAGAGCGGCCTCGCTTATCTGAAGCAGGGCAGGGAGCAGGAATATGACGAATTGACGATCTGCATTGACTTTGGGAACGGAAGGGATGTTTTCAGAATTGGACGAGTTGACCGGATTGATTTGTCGACGCAAGAATGATTGTTTATTCCCCAATGAGAACTAGTAAGAATCGTCAGATGAAAATTCCTTGGGAGAACGAGTCCTAGTATGGAGGGGTGCAATTATCCTCCGGACACTCCAATAAGTTGAACAAGAGAAAACTTCACCATTTAGGAAAACATATAATTATATCCTAGAGGTCTCCAGGGGCGATTCGAAAGTCTCGTCCACTCAATTCTAGCACCCACTGTGCTAGTAAGATTGAAAAGTCGTGCAATAATAGGCTATCGCAACAAGCCCTCACAGTTCTCTCTCTCAATTCTACATTCCCCCAAAATCCCCAAAATCCCCCATAGTATTCGAGTTGATCGCCTCATCAAACGACCACGCGAATGAATCCGGCTGAAACCCAGCCCCAGTATCCAGGGGATCAAAGTCCCAGCCCGGTATGCCCGAATGGCTCGGTATACTGTTTGCGCCTGGTGCGATCTCGTGATGTGGAGGGAGTTGCGTTGTTGTGTCATCAATTCGTACAGTCGGGATGGTGTCCCAGCGGAACTGCGTGTTGGGGGTTGAGTTTGCGGGGTGTGGAGTATGGGTTCGAGAAACGTTTGGGGGGTATTGAAGTGGGTAGTCTTGGTATGCTGTTGCTTCGTCGAAGTTGGAATAATGTATGTTTGGGACTAGTGTATTGAAGCCAGGATGGGGCTGAGACGACTGAGACGGCTGAGGCGTGCGTGGCGAATGCAGTGGTGTGAAATAGTCCCACGAGTTAAGCTGATGCTTGATGATATCGATCGATCTCCTGATTCCAGGGGTCTGCCTCGCTCCACTTTCCAGTATTTGTAATGAGAGGCTTAATCGAACTGTCGCCTCTTCTCTGGATCGTTGTTCCGAGCTTCGCATTTCGTAGGCGTCGATTGTTGCCGCGGTATAGACGCAGTAGTTGACCAAATATGTCATGAGTTCGTATCGAAAGGTCTTTCCATACAGGACGAAAATACTGTGGACGATCCTTACCTGCTCGAGACAGGCCTTTGTTGCATATTGCTGCAAGTCAGGGACGTGGTGTACCTGTAGGTAGGGACGATAAAGAAGGATAATCAGTGTGTGGTAGAGCAGATTCAGACTAAGGATATGAGGTGGTGGACAAGACGCGCAATTGGCCGGATCTTCCATTTTCAGTTCGAATGGGAGAGCGTCGAACCATCGGTGCAGCATTGATTCCATGCTCTCCAGGTCCTCGGATTTGGTATCGAAGCATTCCCTGTTGTAGACAGAGGCGATAATAAGAGTGGTCAGCTCCCCAAGACGGCAAAAGTTCTGAAAGGCAAGGGTGTTGTAGGAGGGAGTTGGAGGACAGCCTTCGAGGTTAGGATTCGACCAGATTTCAGTGTTGTCCGAATCGTCAAACAAGTCTTCCACGCTATGAGGCAGCCTCGTGAGTCCGGGCGGTCGTCCTAGCGTTAGGCTAATTGTTTTGTCCCAGACATATGCGGCAAAGAAAAGTCGTTTCCTTGCTTCCAGGTCGGCGGGTGCCATTCTTTCAAATTCCATAAGCTTTTGTGTTGGTAGATGCAGCCCAATGTCGGTCAACATCCGAATCGCCATCCCAGTAAACACCCATCCTTCTGAAGTGTTTCCAACAGCACATTGTCGCGCCCCAAGTAGAAGCAGGCCTTGAATCGTGGGAATCTTTGGCTTGTTTTCGCTCATCTCTTCCAGAAGAAGCTGTTTTGCTCTCTGCAAGAACAACTCGCCCTTGTCTGGAACGTCCATGGCACATTGGTTCGTTGTATGTCGAGCGGCAAGTGCAAATATAGACATCAATAGGAACTTTGAGCAGTATGGCCCTCCGAGAGCCAGGTCCATGACAAAGCAAGGCTTGTAAACCACGTTATGGAGAGGGTGCTGAAAGAGCCAATAGATGTGGAGGAGGTAAGTCGCCAGATCGGGTGGGATACCAAAATCTTGCTCGGTTTTACTCCTGATGAGCGGTTCCCACACAGTGTGAAGCAATTCTGCATTCGCTCTCAATGTTGGGAGGTGGGCGTCCCGAATATTTCGTCGTACTTCTTCTGCGGATCCAGTGGGGGTTTGTGGACTTTCTTTGAGCGATTCGACATGAAAACTCGAGGTCGGTCCATGGTACGCTGCGAAGCCGTCAGCCAACAGAGATGGGTGCAAAAGACTGCGAGTGCGTACTCAATGCACCAGCTTCATCGAAGCCAACCTGACTCCAGAGATACATCGACCCATCCTCGCTGTCGGAATTTGATGATCCATCACCAGCCGATGCATGGAAAGGCGAGTCAGTCACCACTCTGGTTCCTGGAATGCGAGCCCGTGCAAACTGATGCATTAAGCCGGAGGATGTTCGCGATGTCTCAAGAAGATCTTCAAGCTGTTTGATCCGTTGTTGCGCATGAAGGAGCTGTAGCTCCAAGGACTTCTTTGGATACACGCATGTCTCTTTTGCTTTGACGCAGCCCCGGCAAGTGGGTTGCTCGCCATTGCATCTAACTTTCTTCCTGCGACAATTGGTGCAAGCGAAAGCGTATCTACGTATGTTAATTATGTTCTTGGTGAGAAAAAATGGTCTGGAAATACCTGCGAGGAGGTTTGGAGCGGGCCCGCGGGCCCTCAGTCTTGTCGATAGGACTTTCCGACCCACCGGCATAACGGTCCATCTCCATCACGAAATCATATCGAGCTCAGCAAGAAGGTACGACATAGGAACTTGAGCAGTTCTTATGTAGGTAACGAGTCAGCCATACTCAACTGGAGAAGTTGGCAAACCATCTTGATAGTAGGCGGAGTATAACAGCACCCGAGGTAGCAGAGCCTCTGAATGGCACGACTTGCTTCGCAGCTCAGGAAAATAGGCATGTTACCCTGGACAGGACTGCCCCAGGAGAAGCAGCTAGGGATGGGTTTCATGTCCGTGTTGACACAGACTTGCAACTTGTGCTGCAAAGGTGATGGTCTTCTGCTTACCGAGTCGCGCTGTCGGATGCAAGAAAGCGTGGTTATATATAGAAATATTGTTACAAAGCCACCCGACCACAACAAAATGATCATGTCAAGAGATTCAAATATGAACGCGACATTCATTTTGTTCGAGTCGGTCAAGAAAAGAAGATGCCATGTTGCTGCAAGTTATCGAACGACTGGTGGTTCTCGTTGATATCTCACTGTTGACTCCGTTAGTTCAACTTTACCACCATCATGGGAATAGAATGAAAACGACACCCACACTCTGCCGTTCTGGAGAGGTATTGCCAAGAGAAACACCACAGCCTCTTTGCATCGCTCATGCTCAGTTTCAATCATTCCAAGCGGCCTGAAAACTACCATTTAACCGCGCCTCAATGCAGGGCGACGACTCCATAACGCGGTGTCTCTTGCACATATCAAGACGGCCTCATACACATAGCCACAGTATCCGGTCCGATGGCACTTATCCAACTTCTGAGCTTTTCCAATAGAATGGTTCGCTGTTCGATGAATTTTGAATCGGAATTTGCGAGTTAAGATTGACCGACATTCTCAAGTGTGGTTCGACATATCGCCCATGTACCTTCTCTTACGAGGTTTTAACAGGGAGTTCATTGTCGTGAGAGGAGCACAGGAGCTTCAGTCACTTATATCGGACATGGCCTCGCGGGCTTCCTGGGGGAACATGTCGTCCTTGGTGAGTTGCATTGGGCCGGCCGACACCTGCATCTCCGAAGAACGAGAAGCTCGTCTAGGGGTACAGTGCCACGTGGAAATAAAAAGATTTCTAGCCAAGAAGACTGGACAAGTGATTGGGCTTCACTGACCAACATTCAGAAAACAAGAGAGTGAAGCAAGCCCGAGCTTACCTGGGTAAACCACGTCTGAATACTTGGCTTCATGCTTAGCATCTTTTTCATGATAATACAAAGCTCATCCCGGATGCAATCATACTTTGTTCTTGGGAGGAAGATGAAACAATACAATGACATTGAAAGAAACATGAGGCTGCTGCTGATCTATGGTACGACCGTAAGCCTTCGAGAAGGAATGTTGTGCATGCAGCCCTTGCTAACATGGTTCAGGATCACAATTATAGGCCGAAGGGAGCCTAGGTTAAAATCCACAACAGAACCGCCATTGGGTGGTTGTTTCCAGTGGAAGGTAACTGTAGGATTGTTAGACACTGCGCAGCCGCTTTGCGGCCTCCGTCATCCAAATACATAGTACACGTGCAGACACGAGTTCTGCTCAGGAACCTGTGGGCCTTGCTATGGCGGTTTAAAGAATTGAAAGACCCCTCGCAAGGACTGGATGGCCTCGGAGAGCCGCAGGGATATTGCTCATGGTCAAGTGCCGACTCTGAAGCCCCGAGGAGTTAGCTCGTTTTATTCGTGGAGACACTCTGTACGCCAAGACAATCGCTTGCTTCAGTAGCTTGTCCATTTGGTATGATTGCTGCCCTCGGGAGTGGGAACTGTCTTGATATCGGATTCGAAGGGCATAACTACCTGGTAAGTATCCCGAATATCAGTGCCTATAAGGACATAGGCACCGCACATCCGAACCGGGCAGCCGGGCAGCGCGCCGCAATGACAATGCAGCATGTTAATCTGGCGGAGTGATACCGGCTGACAAGGCTGAATGGTATCTGGGGAAGACGATGGAGCAATGAAAAGTGAAGGATGCAATTTACCCACTGCGACGGTGAGGCCGAGACAGGACAGGTGCTGCGCTTTGCTGGGGTGGAATGCCAAGGTGCCAAGAAAGGAGAAACCAAAGCTCCGCTCCGCAGCGGCAGAACGATCAGGGGGTTGACTCTTCCTCCGATCCATTCCTAAGCACGGTAAGGTACCTTAGCATCTATGATACCAGCTGCAGACCCGTTGCCTTGGTTGAATGTACTTCGACTGCATGCTTCCGACTCCAGATACCTCACGGCACTTGTCATCGGCAGATGCAACCCTCCAATACTCTAGAGCATAAGGTGCGAAGAGTTCTCCTGACCGGAAAGCGTCAACTCAAAAGTCCGTCCGAGATCAGTTAACCACCTGCAGTTGCCTTGTACATGATTTGGAATACTCTTTTTGTTCTTGGAGGGATTCTGCCATAATTCTACTACTTTCTTACTGAAGCTCCTGCTGTCGCTGGCGAAGAAATCTACCTCGGTCTAAGTGTGTACTCTCACCTCTCATCGAATTCTCAGCCATTGCCGATATTTCCTGGACCTAAACAACAGGACTGAAGGAACGAACATAAAGATACAGCATCAGTCCAATATAGCGGAAAGATGATCGATTTCACGTTGCAACAGCTGCTGGGAATCAAGTCGTCTAATGGCTTTGCTGACATCTACAGACTTTTTTCCACTTTCGCACACAAGTAGTGGATCGTGGATTTTCCTACTTTGACTTCTTATCAGAACGGTGCTCTACGGACCATGAAGCAGAATCAACAGTGCCAGTCGACCCGCAAGACAAGACGGGAGATTGTCTCCACACAATGCCAACGCATTTTGAGAGCGGGCGTGTCTCGGGCAATTCAGAGTTGTTGCTTCCCTTGAGCTCTTAGTATGCAAGTCATACTATACATTTCACAGGCTTAACATCGTCACTCACACACAACCGGCAGACATTACCTTTGTGCACGCCTTACTAGGTAGATCGAGATCATCCTCCCTCAGTTATAATGCCGTCGCTACTCATCTCTTCCTGCGTGGTCAATTTCCCGTGGACATTCAAACATGAGCTTACACCGGCACCTGGATATACCTTGCAGCAGAGAACGTGGCGGTTCGAATTAGTTCTCCGAGGCGGGGAAACGCTAAGAGGTGTCAAGATCTTAGACGTCATCGGATGCGAATAGCCTAGGAGAATAGGTCAATGTAAAGGTTCATCTTAAGATGAGGAGTGATGCTGTTGGAGCGATTTCAAGATAGAATAGTCGACGGCGGCAGAGCACGCTACACGATCGCTACCACGATGACTGCATCTCTTCCACTGACCAGAAGAACAAATGTAGATGACATCGAATCGTCGGTCACGTCAGCCACTGTAAGTATCTAGGAAGCTTGCGGATAACTTAAAGTAAGTTCCACAGGGCTGATAGTTGACGAACTGTCAAGCAGAGCTTCCATGGCCTTCTCGAGGAATGGCATTGAGCGGCCTGCAAGCATCTCGAAGCTCTAGCCAACCAGTGGAACAATGCTGCGGAGTATCGGATACCGTGCAGATGTCATGAGGGAAGCTACGCAGCGCCGTTGTGTTATATGGCTCGAATGGTTGACCGAAGCGCGACGGAGCATGTGCTGACGAAAGAAAACAAGCCTGATACTCATTTGCATACTTACATACTCTCCATTAGCCAAATGAATATTCATCTCATCGTAGTATGGCCTGCAATTGACACCGTGTCCAAAAACTTGATCTCCTCGATGGATCAGGAGAAGATCACGTGCATCGAACGCAAAGTCTTGAATCTTCAAGCTCTGATGCTTAGCATGAATCTTTCATCCCCCAATAATTGAATGACGAAGTCAGTCTTCTACACATACTCTCATTAGACACGGCATCCCCGACTTGTTCGGGCGGGAATTGCTCACGTGACCTTAATCGCTGACTCGACCACCTCAATCTGTTCGCAGGACTCAGCATGGAACTTCTTCATGCACACAGCGTACTGGGTTGCCGGCCACGACCACCTGCATAAACCTCCAAATTATTCTCAATCCCAGTCTTTCTTTTGAGCTCCAACCCGCCATCCAGAGCCCTCTCTTCCGGTAAACTTTGGCACTTTGCCCAATTGCCGCTGAAAGCGATGAAACCGCATCTTCTGGGTCTGCCAGCGCCATCCCAGCTCCACGCCCTGCCTCCCAAAAGGCAAGCCCTCGCGCTGGGCTGTAAGCCTTGAGCGACCCATTGCGCGCCATGTGTGCAATGCTATTGATTTGCGGAGACTGCTGTCACTCTGCCCGCGTCCATGTCGCTCCGCTGGTAGGTTCATCTCGGCATTTTTTCCAACCCTCGCAGCCCTCAGCTGCTTTCGTCTCTCTCTTTGGGTGAAGCTTCTCTCTCATGCGTCTGCTATGCCAACGCCCGCGGCACTTCTATACTGCTTGGTCTTAGTGAGGATGCCCTGGCGTGGATCACCCGCCCATGCGGGCTTGACGGCTGCGTGGTGGCATGGGCAGCTCGGCGTGTCGACTTGCTATTGGAGCTTGACAACGCGACTTCATCCGCGTCATAATCCATGGAGCTTCCGGGAGAAACTGTCTTTTTGGCTGTGGTCGCGCATTGCGAATTGCAATTGAAACATTTGACGACCTTTTGAGCGCTTGCTTCTGGCGTCAATAGTCCCCGCATTTCTAGTATTATCATATTCGAACGTCTTATTGCTCGTGCTGTTTCATCATTTGCCTAGGATATCATGGAAAGCTTATTCAAGAGAGCGAGGGAGAGCTTCGAGTGAGTTTGAACTTCTTACTGCGTCGTCGAAAGAACTCGGGAGGGGCGCCGATGGCATAATGGCTAATGATATGGATTCTCCAAGAAAACAACGACCGCCATCGCGACCGAATGTGAAAGAGGTGCCACTGAATCCCCATAGTGATGCCCGAAAGACCGTGATAGCTCGAGCCGAATCTGTCAATCGCAGAAAAGAAAAGCGAGCTTCAATCGTCACCCCACCCAAGAACGACGATGGATATGAGTTCTACCCACCGGCGGAGGGTACACAGGCAGATGAGCCGCCGAAAACTCCCACTGGGAAACCTTCGAACGAAGCTGGCCCATCCTCGAGGCCCTCCCCAAGACCTACTACTGCTACGAGCCGAAGAAGCAAACGAGTTTCTACGGGTTCGAATCGGCCCAACAGTGCATATAATCGCATCTCGACGCTGACACCAACCATGGAGCTTGACAGCGACGCCACAAGTGTCAGGCGTCGGCAATCGAAACCTAAAGATTATATCGGTGGTGCAGAGTTCCCATCAGATTCTGGAAGACGGTCGAGAGCAGCGACATCTAGCCGGCATGATCCAATAGTGACCCCTACTCGTCGGCCGACGACGGGACGTAGCAGACCATCGCCTACTAGCACAGCCAAGTCCACCAGAGAGGCTCGCCCACCACCCAGCAGCCACCATAACCGGCATGATTCCCAGGAAACGGCGGCGCCACGTCGTTCTTCGAGCATGCGCCGAGCGTATGAAAAGGTCTTCGGGCATTCAGACACGGAGAAGCAGACAGAGAAGGAGAAGGCAGATCAGGCTATCAGCCAACTTGTGCTGTTGCGAAGAGAATTGACGGCACGAGAGACGGAGCTGGAGGACGCCAATCGCACGATCCTACTCCAGGACCAGAAGCTTGTCTCCATACAGCCAGTCTTGGAGCAGAAGGCCACCCTTGAAGAGTTGGTTGTTGCGGACATCATGAGACAGATACGAGTGGCGCGGAAGCAGGAACGGGAGTCAGTAATCATTGCGTGTGATCGAGAGTATCAGAACAAGTTGGAGCCCATACAGCGTGACCATGAAGAGCGTATTACGGCGCTGAATTACGAGCTGGAGGAATCGCGTATCTCGACCGAACGTCTAAAGCAAGAACTTGACGATCAGATTGAAGCACTGAAACAGGAACTGGAAATCGCTACTGCTGACCAAGCTACCACTTTGCGGAGCCTTGATCCTCACTCGCCAGGTAGCACTTCTGTCTCCGAGGGGCACTCCAGAGCTCTCGAGGCCATCCATCAAACGCACGAGGCGCAGCTTGCTGCCATCACAGCCGAACACGCCGCCAGATCTGCCAGTCTGCAGAAGGAGCTCGAAGATGCGCTTGAAACAAGCAAGGACTTGCAGGCCAAGATTGAAGCGCTTGAGTCCGTTCATACGGCTGAGCGTTGGGAAGAGCGTCGGAACAGTCGTCGCATCAGTGCAGATGATGACCGGGTCAGGGCTTTGGAGGCAGCACATGAAGGGACTGTGAAGGCTTTGGAGGAAGCGTTGGAGACGAACAAGCGACTGTCGGCTGAATTGGCCCTCCTCAATGCAGCGCTCGAAGCTGGGAACAACAAGACGAAAGAAGTCGAGGCACTGGTGGCATCTCTGCAGGCTCAATTGGAAGAGACGACGAAAGAAAATGAAACACTTGCCAGTGCGAAGCTCGCTCTTGAACAGGCTCATGCTGATCAGAGCAGAAGTATCGAAGGCACTGATGCCCTTGCCAGTGAATTGGCAGATATGCGATCGGCTCATGAGGATACCGCGAAGAAGCTTACAGACCTTGAGGCTGCCCACGCTCTGAAGATCAAGGAACACGAGGAATTGCTCCCTGTCCACGAGGGCATCACGAAAAAGCTAGCTGACAAGGAAGCTGCTCACGACGCTACGATTAAAGATCATTCCGACCTCCTTTCCAAACATGAAGAAGTTTCGAAGAAACTGGAGCTCCTCGAAGCGGCGTCCGCAGCTAATATTGCCGAGCTTGCGACCCTCAAACCCAAGCACGAGGAACTCGAATCACACGCGAAGTCTAGAGACTTGGAACTGGAAGAGCTGAAACCCAAGCATGATGAGCTCTCACAAAAGATCTCGGAGCTGGAGTCAACACTTGCCGAAAAAGTCGGCGAAGTAGCAGCAATGATGGTGAGCAAAGAGGCCGCCGAGAGCGCTTTGAACGCCTCGAGGGGAGCCCAGGACACCGCCATAACTTCGCAGAACCAGGATCTCGAGAATGCTCTTTCGAGGACTTTGGATCTGGAGGCAGAACTAAATGCTGCACAGGCTGCATTGAAGGAGGCTACCACAAACCACGATGCTACTCAGAAAGAACTCGAGGACACTCGCGCGAAGGTTGCTGAGCTTACCGCAGCCAAGGAAGACGCCGAAATGGCCCTCCACGTCACAACCGAAGGCCACGAATCGGCACTCCAAGCACAAAAGCAAGATCTCGACGAAGCCCTCGCAAGAGCCTCCGAGCTTACAGCCAGCAAAGACGCCGCTGAAACCGCCCTGAAAGCCGCAACCGACAGCCACGAAATCGCTCTCGCCAAACTCGCGACAGAAGCAGAGATCCTCCTCAAAAGCCGAAAGAGTTTGCAAATCGCTGCGCAACCCGCTGAAAGAGACCTCGATGAGCTCGCTCTCGCTTCTCCTACTTTCAAGACGCATTGGCAGACCGTGGATCATGGTATGCGGGCCGCGAGACATAGTATTTCCACCATCGAGGAGGATCATGCCGCGCTCGTTCATGAGCTCGATAGCGCTCAGGCTGAGATCTCGAGATTGAAGGCGGAATATGATACAGAGGCCCACGCAGCCGCGAAGGCAGACCTCGCCACTGCGCAAGAGAAAATCGACGAGCTTTTCAAGCAATCGGAGAAGCATGAGAGCACGAAAGCCGAGCTCGAAACTCTGCAAGCACAGCTCGACCAAGTTACGAAAGATTTCAACGACCACACAACCGCGAAAGCAGATCTTACAGCCGCGCAAGAAAAGATCCACGAGCTCGTCAAGCAATCAGCAGAGCATGAGACCACGAAAACCGAGCTCGAGACCTTGCGAGCACAGCTCGATCAGGTCACGAAAGATCTCAATGACCACGCAACCGCGAAAGCAGATCTCGAAAAAGAGCACGAAGCGACCAAAGAAAGTCTCTCCCGCCTCCAGATAGAACACGAAACCGCCAGATCATCCCTCCGCGCCCTGGACGCATCTTCGCAAGTCGAGAAGGCCGCGGCTGAAAGCCAATTCGGGGATTTGTCCGCCGAGAAAGCTGTCCTTGCTGAGGCTCTTGATGCCGCGACTACAGCGAAGCAAGAGCACGAAATCAAGATCGCGGCCCTTGAGACCGAGAAAGTGGGCTTGGTAGAGAAGCTGGAGGAAGAGCGGAAGAAGAATGAGGACGCCGATGCGACGTATAAAGAATTACTGGAGAGTGTTGAGAGGATTGAGGCGAGGATTGGAAATGCGGAGGTGAAGTATGAGGAGGTGGTGCAGAGGTTGGAGGGGAAGGAGAAGGAATTGGAAGAGCAGGAGAAGGAGAAGAGTGGGATTTTGGAGAAACTTGCTGCTTTGGAGGCGGCGAAGATAGTAGCTAGGAAGGCGTTCGAGGGACATGAAGAGGTTTCTGGTACTAAGCATGTGGAGACGGAGACGTCGCGCGAGCTACCTGCGGAGGAGGTCGCGGAACCAGAAATTCAACGCGATGTCGTCCCTGAAGCGAGCGGTGCCGCACCGACTGAGCTCCTGGACACGCCAGCCACTCTTCCGGAAGTCCATTCGAGAGCCGTTGTATCCGAACCGGAAACGGCAGCGCCCGCCGAACCCACCGAAGCCGTAGCACTCGACCGCGGGGTGCCAGACGAGTCCGCTGCAGCTGATTCAGCGACCGAGACCAGAGAACTCCCGGTTGATGTGGGACCGGAGCAAGCAGCGGAGTGGAAGAAGCCTTCGGAGGTTGGAGATGTTGCTGTACCTGCTGTTGCCGAGCATGACGACGAAGCTGAAGCGCCGAAAGGTTCGCCTGTTGACGATGTTCCGGTCTCTGCTGGCGAAGGAAAGGAGACTGAAGTGGACAAGGACTTACCAGTTGAGAATGTTTCTACTGTGGAAGAACATGAAACCGAAGCTCCCAAGAAAGTCGTTGAAGAGTCCAGGGGTTTGCCTGCCGAAGACGTTCCTGCTGTTGAAGAACACGAGACCAAAGCCGAAGTGCCGGAAGAGGGCGTTGAAGTGCTCAAGGAGACGCCTGGGGAGGATGTTCACGCTCCCGCTGTTGAAGAACATGGAGCTGAAGTGTCCAAGGAGTTGCCTTCGGATGATATCTCTGTTCCTGCTGTTGAAGAGCACAGAGCTGAAGTTGAGGCTCCGAAAGACGATGCTGAAGGATCCAAGGAGTTGCCGATCGAGGATGCCCCTGCTGTTGATGAACCTGCGATCAAAGCCGAAGCGCCAGAAGAGGTCGTTGAGGAGACCGAGGAGGCGCCTACTGATGATGCTCCTGTGACTGCCCCTGAAGACCATGCGGCTGACGTTCCAAAAGACGAGGTTGAAGAATCCAGGGAGTTGCCAACCGAGGATGTCCCTGCTGTTGATGAGCCTGCGTCTAAACCTGAAGCGGCAGAAGACGTCTTTCAAGAGACTAAGGAGGCCCTTGTGGGAGACGTGCCCGTTCCCGCTGCTGGAGACAAAGAGGCTCCGACCGAGCCAACTCCTGTCGAGCCCGAAGCCACTACCGAAGAGGAGAAGCCGAAGGATGCCACGGACAATGCTGAAGCCTCGAAGGAGCCGCCGACAGAAGATGTTTCTATCCCTGCACCTCAGGATGAAGTGGCCCCCGCTGAGCCCATTCCCGCGACTACTGAGCCCGAAACTACCGCTGAGGAGGAACAACCGAAGGATATCACAGATGATGCTGAAGTCCTAGTTGCCGAGGTTGGAGACACTTCGGTCGAAGCCTTTGCGGAATCCGCTGAGCTTGAAGCTGCTGTCGAGGACGGAAAGCCTCAGGAACCCTCAGATGATGCCGATGTCTCCAAAGACATATCTGTGGAAGAGACAGTTCCCACTGCTGAAGCTGAAGAGGCTTCGACTGAACCTCCGCCTGCCGTTGAGGACGAGAAGCCCAAAGATCTTGACGAAGGGGCTCCCGAAGTCTTGTCCAAGGAACCGGAGGTGGACGCATCACCACCAGTCGAAGAAGCAAAAGTTGTCCCTGCAGAAGAGGAGCTGCCCGTTCCAGCTCCAGATGTGACAGAGGGCGAATCGGCTGCTATACCCGTTACCGCTGAGCGATCCGTTGAAGAGGAACCAGCAGAAGAAGCGGCACCCGAAGCTGATGCACCAGAAACCGAAGTGAAGAACGAAGAGCCGGCCGGTCAACATGCAGAAGGTGAGAGTGCTGATTTACCTACAGAAGAACTCATCAAGCCAGAGAGCGATGCTGCAGAGGCTGCCGCTGAAGTGCCAGCTACAGAGCACATCGATGACTTTGCTGCCGAACACAGAGATGAGCCTGGGGAGTCCGTTCAGAAACCTATCGAGGAGACCGCGACGGAGCAAGCTGAAGTGCCAGTAGCGGAACATATCGAGGACTTTGCTGCAGAACACAGATATGATCCTGTGGAAGAAGCTGCGGAGGATAAAGGGCCGGGTTCTGGGCCAGCAGCAGAGCATGTTGAGGAGCCAGCGGCTGAACACAGTGAAGAACCTGCCCCCAAAGAATCTACTGCTGAAGACCATGATGAAGATGCTACGAAGGGCATTGAAGAGCCCGCGGAGAAGCCGGCCGCAGAGCCCGTAGAGAAACCGGCTGCAGAAACCACAGACGAGCCTCCTTCAGAGCCCAAAGACGAACCAGCTGCAGAGCCCACAGAGGAGCTGGCCGTAGAGCCCAACGATGAGCCACCCGCAGAGTCCACAGATGAACCAGTCGTAGAGCACGTCGAAGAGCCAGCTACGGAGCACGTCGAAGAGCCGGTGACAGAGCACGTCGACAAACAAGCCAGTAAAGAAGCTGTTCCAGAAGCGCTCTCCACAAAGCCTGTCGAAGAACCGGCCAAAGAAGCTGCGACAGAGGACCCTGTTGCAGAGCACGTCGATGAGCCGGTACCCATAGAGCCAATCCAAGAACCAATCGAGGAATCTACCAAAGAAGTCACTGCGGAGGAACCATATGTAGAGCCAGGTGTAGAGCCCGTCGAAGAGTCTACCAAGGACACTGCTGTAGAAGAGTCTTCTATAGCGCACGCCGAGGAGCCGGTCTCAACGCAAGTTGAGGAAAAGCCACCCGCTGAACCCCCAGCTACCGAAGACCCTGTCGCAAAGGAGGAGCCAACATTAGATGATCCTGCTACACAACATACCGAAGCAGCTGTTGGTGAACCCACTTCAGAAGCTGCTGTGGACGAACCAGGTACAGAGGACGTCAAGGAGCCTGCTGCGGAACCGCTCAAAGAGGCCGACGGCGAGGACCCTACCACAGAGGAGCATGTCAAGGAGCCTGTCGCAGAGGCGTCGGCCACCGAGGAGCCCACCGTCGAAGAACCAGCTGTGGAGCATGTTGAACAACCTGCGAAAGAAGCTATGGAGGTGCCGGCCGCTAAGGAGGACATCGAAGACCCAGTTGCAGAGAAACCCGCCGGAGAGCAAGTTGACGAAGACGATTCAACCCCGGAGCACGTGCAGCAGTCAGCCGCAGACGAACCAGTCGTAAAGTCAGTCGAAAAAAATGCGACAGAGGACGCGGAACAGACCACCACTGAGCCCACTGATGAACCAGGCAAGCCCTTGGAGGTGTCTGAGCCGGTTGAGGAGCATTCCAAGTCTCTTGAGGAACCTACTGGGGAAGAGACCAAAGAGGCAGAATCATCTACTGAAGACGCGATCGAGCCTGCTGAAGAGCATACAAGGGCTGTTGAAGGACCTGTTGCCGAAGCAGCCAAAGATTCCGAACCTCCTGTTTATGACGCGGCAGAGCCTGTTGAAGAGCCTACCACAACCGGGGAAGAAACTACTGCGGAGAAGTCTCGGGAAGCAGTACCGCCTACCGTTGCCGAACCATCAGAGCCCGTCGAGGAACATACCACATCCGTGGAGAAACCTGACGAAGAAACAAAGGAGGCAGAATCACCGACTGCCAAGGCGTCAGAACCTGCCGAAAAAGATGGCAAATCTTCTGACGAGCCTGCTGTGGAAGAATCTAAAGACTCTGAACCTCTTACTGGCGAACCCGCTGAAAAAGATACCAAGGTGTCAAAATCGCCGGCTGAAGAACCTGCTGGAGGTGTGGCCGAGGAAGCGGAATCGCCTACTACTGAGGCAGCGCAACCAGACGAAGAACATTCTAAGTCTCACGAAGAGCCTGCGGTGGAGGAAACCAAGGAGTCTAAGTCCCGTGCCGATGAGGCTGCTGAAGATGTCAAGGAGCCGGAACAACCCTCTAAAGAAGCTCCCGCCGAAGACACGAAAGAATCGGAACTCCCTGTTGAGAAAACTTCTGGGGATGGTGCCAAGGAGCTCGAACCGTCTGCTGATGAGGCTGTCGAGGAAGATGATTCGCAAGTTAAGTCACCGGCCGAAAAAGAAAAGATTGTTCCCTCGGAAGTCGAAGCAACTCCTGAACCGACGAAAGACGCAACCAATGAAACCGAGGCTTCTGCGACAGAGGATTCGGCCAAGTCTATATCTGAAGAGCCTTCCGAATCAGCGGAGAAAGTGGCATCTCCCAAGGAGCACGACCTTCCAAAATCGACTGCAAAGGGTGTTTCGTCGTCTGATGGGGATGTCGCACCGCAGACCGCTGAAGGGGTCACGACTGAAGAGCCCATTGAGAAGCCACATGAAATCTTCGAGGAGGAAGACAAGGAAATTCCAAAGCCAAAGTCCAACATGGTCGAACCCGCTGACGTTGCTACTGATGACAAACGGGACAACGAGAAAGCTAGTACAGATGCGCTACCTGATGAGCCCAAGGAAGAATCAAAAGCAGAAGAAACACCTGATGAGCTAACAGCAAAAGAGCCTGGAGTTGACCATAAGGATGCCTCGAGAAGCGTGGAGGATGCGCCTGCTACCGAAACCCCTGCGACAATCCCAGAGTCTTCTTCCGCTCAAACTTCAGATCCTGAACCAGACGACTCGAATATCGACGATGCACCAAAAGAGGGTGAAGCGGCTAAGTACTACGACTCCTTCAATGACGAAGACAAAGAAAAAGCCAAGAGCGACTTGCTACGCTTGGAGAAATCCATCACCGACGAGCCAGACCCAGATGTCAAGTTCAACGAGGATGATCCTCCGGCTGAGGATGCCAAACCTACCGAGTCCGAAGCCTCTAAAGACATCTCCGAAGAACCTGGCATTGAGGAGGCGTCTAAGCACCCAAGCTTCCGTGAGAGGGTTTCTGGCGCTGCTGCTGCGGCTGGTGCTATGCTTTTCGGCGGTGCAGCAGCCAAGGAAGAGCGTGATGATGACCAAAAGAAGGATGAGGATCAAGCTCAAGAGGCTGTACCTGAGGAGGCTGTGGAGGACCCCGATGATGCTGAGCCGGAGGCAGCTGATCCAGTCACGGAATCGAGAGAAGCCCCATCTCTCGAAGAGCATGCCCCTACGGAGGAAGTTGCTGCTGAGACACCCGAGACTGACAAGCCTAGCAATGAGGGTGTGGAACCATCAGATGCTACTAAGGATGTTCCAGCGGATGAGACAAAGGTGGAGAAGCAATCTGCTGAGCAGCCACCAGCCGGGCCTGTGGAAGAAGCGAAAGAGCCCGTTGAGCCAAGCCAGGGTGGCCAAGAACCTGCAGCTTCCACAGAAGTTCCCGAATCCTTCCAACAAGAGACAAAAGCGGACGACGGACCTACCGGGGAGTCGCCGGTCGAGCCTGTAGAGGAAGCCAAAGAGCCCGCTAAGCCGAGCGAGGATCTTCAAGAACCAGAAGCTTCCAAGGAGACTGTTGAACCGACTGAGGATTCACCCCCAGACGACCATAAAGAGCATGATGAGCCGAGCGAGGATGTTCAAGAACCAGAAGCTTCCAGAGAGACTGTCGAACCGACTGATGATTCATCCGCAGACGATCCTAAAGAGCATGATGAGCCGTCAGAACCGGCGGCGGAGCCTGCGAAGCCTACGGAGGGTGCCAAAGAGCCCACCGAGCCAATTGTTGGAGCCTCAGAGCCGGAAACCGCCAAGGATATCGATGAATCAATCCAGGATACTCCCCCGGTCGAGACGAAAGAGCATGATGAGCCTGCTGAGTCACCGTCAGAGCCCGCTGAGGAAGCTACAAAGCCCGCTGAGGAGGTGACCGAGCCTACTGAATCAAGTGATGAAGGTCCAGAGCCCGAAGCTATTCAAGATGCTGTCCAGTCCGCTCCGGATTCGCCTGCGGACGAGACGAAATCGCAGAATGAACCGTCCGAGCCGGCAGCGGCGACTGTAGAGGAGCCCAAAGAGCGCAGTGAGCTGACCAAGGAAATGAAGGGGCCAGATACTGCCAAAGATGCTGAAATGCCTGCTCACCCCGTTGACACCGAGCCTGCTGAGGAAGCTAAAGAAGTGGAACCCACCAAAGATGGTACACATGCAGCTACACCTGCTGAACCCGAGTCTGTGGAACAACCTGAAAAACCAGCGGAGGGAGCCCAACTTCATGAGTCTGAACCTGTAGAAAATACCAAAGAGCCCGCCGAGCAAAGCGAGGAAACGCAGGAGCCAGATGCTGCCGGAGATGTCACCGAGTCCACTCCAACTACTACAGCCGAGCCTTTGGAAGAAGTTCACGATCCAGAATCTACCAAGGAGCCAACGGAGCCGGCCACACATGCAGAGACTGAGCCTTCGGAAAAAGCCAAAGAGCCCGGCAAGCCAAGTGACGAAGCTCAAGAACAGGAGCCTGCTAAAGAGGTTGATGACCCAGCTGCATCTGCCGAAAACGAGTCTCCAGCAGAAAGCCAAGAGCCAGACGCTGATAGAGCATCTTCCGAGCCAGCTCCAGCTGAGGATGAGAAAGAAGGTGGCGTCGAGGCTGGCCATGAAGAATCTAAAGGACCAGAACAACCAGCGGACCCAAGCCATGTTGAAGGGTCTCAGCCATCTGAGGATTCCCAAGTCCCAAATGGAAGGGAAACCATTGAACCATCAGACGCGCCCACGGAAATTGAGCCTGCCGAGGACACTTCACAAGACCCAAAGGCAGAAGAAGCAGCTGTGGAAGATCCGGCTCAGCCAGAAGGAGATGAAACTTCGGCAGCACACGACCATCCAGCTTCAGTGGAGCATGTGACCCCGGCAGGAGATGAACCTACCGCAACAGATGAGCCCACTACAGCAGAGGATTCCGGCCCAGCGGAGAAGCCCACCGCAACAGAGAATCCCGCCGCAACAGACGAGCCCGCCGCAACAGCCGAACCCGCCGCAACAGACGAACCCGCCGCAACAGGCGAGCCCGCCGCAGCAGAGGAGCCCGCTACAGCAGAGGAGCATGACCCAACTGAAGAATCAGAAGCCACAGAGAAGGAACTCGGAGATGTAAAAGATCATGTTGCGGGTGAGGAACCTGCTGCAGCAGGGACGCCTACTATATCAGAAGATCCCGCTTCGGAGAAAGACTCCCAGGAACTAGAGGTATCATCAGCGTCAGAAGAGCCACACTCAGTACCGTCCGAAGAATCAGTGCCAGCAGAGGGTTCAGTGCCAGCAGAGGGTTCAGTGCCAGCTGATAGGTCAGCTCCAATTGAAAAACTTGCGGTGAAAGAAAAAACAGTAGCGGAAACTGAACCAGAATCAGAAGAAACAGCAATCGAAAATCCACCAGCAGTGGAAGATCCCATAGCGCAAGAGGACTCAGAGCCAGTGGTACCGGTGGCCGAAGACAGATCTCAGGCGCGACAAGGCTCGGATACAGAGGCAGCAGCAACGCAAGAAGATCCAGGATCAGTGGAACCAGCGGCGAAAGACAAATCTGTGCCAGAAGAAGGTTCAGCACCGCCGGTGATAGAAGAAAAGGTCGCGCCAGAAGCGGAACCGGCAGTACTACAGGAGCCTGAAGTCAAGGAAGCGGATGCTGAGGAGGGGGCAGATGAGAAGCCAGTGGAGCCCGAAAATGCGGGAAATGTCAAAGGTGTTGGCGCAAAGAGCGACGATGATGTGCCGGAGTCGGGAGCAGCAGAACCAAAGGAGCCAGAGGCCGAAGAGGAAACGACTTCCGACAAATCCAAAGACGTTGATGATGTCGAAAAGCAAACTGAAGATACGGAGCCTGGCGATGCCGAGAAGCCTGCGGATGTGAAAAAACCCGAGGATGCGAAAGAGCCCGAGGACGTGAAAGAGATCGAGGATGCAAAAAAATCCGATGATGCAAAAGAGCCTGAGGCAGCAACTGGGCCTGGGGAAACAACGCAGCCTGAAGAAACAAAGCAGCCTGAAGAAACAATGGAGCCTGAGGAAGCAAAAGAGCCTGAGAACGTAATAGAGCCTGAAGAAGCCACAGAGTCGGAGGGCGTGGATGCCCCGATCATCGAGCCAAGCAATGAACGCAAAACTCTTGAGCAGTCGGCCGAACCCGATTCCAAAGCTACCGCGGAGCCCGAGCCCACGGAAAAGACAAAAGAGATCAAGTCCCCAGAAGCTGCGAGCGAGTTGGAGCCAAAAGACGATGATAAGTCTATTGCTGTACCTGTTGATCCACACGACGAGTCTCATTTGACAGCACCAGACGCCTCTATTCAAGAACCAGCAAACAACGATGAGGACAAAAGTGCTGATGAGATGCAAAATGACGAGCCAGGCGCCATCGATACTGCGGAGGCAGAGCATCCGTCCCCTACTGAAGCTGAGCCCAAACATGCAGAACCATCACCGAAGGAGGACAAGACTCCGACCCACGAAGCAGTCCACGAAGATTCTGCTCCAGCCGCAGAAAGCGCAACGACAGATGAATCACCAACTGGAGCTGTCGGCGCTGAGTCGGAGCAAGGCGTTTCTACTGATGAGCCTACAGATTCTGGTGATAAGGAGGCCCCGTTGGAGCCCGAGCTCGAAGCTGAAAGCGACACCGATCGAGGCATGCCTACTACCGAAGTAATTCCAAAAGAGAACGAAGCGACTCGTGTAGCTCTTGCCACAGAATTTGGAGAGGATGCCAAGCCTACCGAAGCATCGGAGGGACCGGAGGATACGACGAAGGAGATCCCGGACAGTGCAGCAGAGGCTGGAAATGACGAGCCGGCTCCTGCTGGTGCAACTCAGACGAGTTCTGATTCTGCGGAAGACCTCCCCAAAAAAACGCTCGAAGCGGAAGATGATGTGGCGAATCCCCCTGCAGAACGTGGTGAGCAAGCTGCATCCGAGGAAGAAGAATCATCAGGTGAAGGGACTGTTGCCGCTGAGCCTAAAGCTGTTCAGGAGCCCATCGCTGGCGAGTCTGAAGAGCCTGACGCAAAAGATGAAACTTCTGGACCAACTGCTGCGGAAAGCGGTATTCAAGAACCAGCTGAAAAGCAACAGGCTGAGGAGCCGGCTTCTGATGATCTCGCGGCTCATAAAGACTCTCACCATGACGAGGAAGACGCATCCAAGGTCGAAGAACCAACGCCTGCAGACCCTTCGGCAGAAACGGCTGATCCCGACGCAGCCACTCCAGAGACTGATGAGGTTGCCGCCAAAGTCAAAGACGTGGAGGAGGCCACTCCAGGTGCATATCCCGAGGCCACAAAGGAAGCGGAGCAGCAAGACAAGCTTGATGATGCGAGATCAGATGATCCACAGGAGAGCCAAACTCCGGAAGAGGCTGATATTCCTGAATCTGTGCGAACACCCGAGGATGCTGCATCAGGCTCCAGCGACGAGCGAGAGGTCCCCAAGGAGGCTTCCCCCGAGGCCGGTGAGCTTTCTACCAAAGAAGGCGACAATAATCCCACTGAAGAAGCTCCAAAAGAACTGGGCGAAGATACTCCAGAGGAACCTGACGAAGAAACTCCTAAGGCAGCATCTCAGGAAACGGAACAAGCAGCTCCCGCAGATCCAGTTGAACACACCCTCGGGGAATCCGTCGAAGAGCCTTCCACAGATCCTTCCACAGAGCCATCCACAGAGCCATCCAAGGAACTTGCCGAGGAGACTACGGAGGAACCTGCCGACGACGTTCCTAAAGATCCCGCTGCAAAAGCTCTCGGAGAGCCTGCTAATGAGAGTTCTAAAGAGCATGGTGAGAAACCTTCTGGAGATCCCGCTGAAGCAGCACCTGAAGAGCCCAGTGCGGCTACGGACACACCTGTCGAAGAGGCTGCCGAAGAAAATGAAGAAGAGACTCTCAAGGAACCTATCGAAGAAACTTCTCAAGAGCATGACGACGATGTTCCGGAGGCACACAAGGCCACTGTTGACGAGACACCTTCGGAAGCTGCTGAGGAGGCTTCCAAAGAACATGAGACCTCCGAAGATGCTGTTGAAGATAGTCCCAAGGATCCTGTTGAGACTCCCGAGAAGCCCGCTGAAGAAGCCGCTGAGCAAATCCCGAAAGATACTGCTACTGATCCTGCTGATGTGACTTCCAAGGAGTTGTTCGACGAAGCCATCACCAAAGACGCTCCTGTCTCTGAAGAAGACGAGAAGACGGAAGAAAACCCAGAGTCACCAGAGTCTACAATGGAATCAGGTGCCCAAGAAGGGACAGCTGTGTCGGATGTTGACGATGTAAAAGACCCCGAACAGACCAGCGATGAACCTGCAGCTGATCCTATGCTGGAGAAGCCGGAGGAAGACGCAACACAACCAAGCGCTCAGGAGCCCGAAGGTGCTCCTATCGAAAAGAGGGCGGAAGAGCCAACTAAAGAATTGGAGCCTGTGCATGATGAAGGCCCCGAAATGTCAAGTCGAGACGAGCCGGCCACCGAGGAATCAGTGGTGGAAGCTGAAGACGAAGCATTGAGATCAGACGGGAAGACCGAACCTGAGCAGGACGACTCGACCCCAGCGACCGAGGACAGCAAAGAAGTCATTCAGCCCCAAGAATCTCCTGAAAAAGCCAATGAAGAAGAGTCACACCAACCCGCAAGCACATCGGAGACAGCACCATCGGCGGAGGATGAAGATCCAGCCGGCACAGATGAGCCCCCTGCAGAAACTCAGCCAGATGAGAAGGACAATGAGACGCCCGGACAATCTCAAGATGACGATCTCACCACCCACCCCGAGCCTGAAGTCTCTGCTCCGGAGAAAAGTACTGATGAATCGGAAGAAAAGGCCCCTGAGGCAAATCCTGAGCCGTCACCGGGGTCTACTGATCAACCTGCCCCCAGAGAAGGAGACGAAGACACGGCTGGCATCTCACTGCCCGAAAGGTCTCAAGAGGAGCCCAAAGATGCTGGTCAATCCGATCGGTCTGTAGACGAGCCAGCCGAGTCTCAAGAGACAGCGCCTAGCCCCTCCAGTCCCAAGCATGTGCATTTCGCCAAGGCACCTACAGAAATCTGGCCACCGGTCAAGGATAGAATTCAAGCTTTTGAAAGTCGAAGTAGATCTGCATCGCCTCCAACACAACCAGAAGCCGAAACGAAAGAAGTATCTGCTCCCGCAAGCGAAGAGACGCCTGAAGCTGCCAAAGATGCAGAATCTGCAAAGGATGGAAGTGTCATTGACGCCGAGCCGAGCTCTACACCTTCGGAGTCGGAAGATCAGAGCGCTGATCAGTCATCGGATGCCAAAGAATTCCCCGAAGTTCAAGAGAAATCCGAAGAAGCTGTTCAGGCAGATCCATTTGGAACAGATGCCGGATCCCCAACCGAAGCAGCAGCTGAAGCAGAAGCAGATTCGCCGCCTTCTGAGCAAGAGGACACACGCAAAGAAGCACCGTCAGCAGAACTGGAAGCCTCTAGAGATCCCGCAGACGAGCCCGCTTCCACACCGGACCAGCCCAAAGACGAGCCCCATTCTATTGAGATACCTTCAGGGAACACTCCTGGAGAAACGGCGGATCCAGAGCCCATACTATCGGCAGCAAGCGACAATGAGTACCGCCCGGCCAGCCTGGAGCAAGACGCCCCGGAGCAAGAAGATACCACATCTGACCGTGCGGTCGATCCTCAAGAAGAGATTGAAACACATCAGTCTGAGACTGAACCAGCAGAGGACCCACACGGCGAAATACCTGCACCAGACTCCGATGTCAAGCAGGACGACCTTCCAATTGCCTCGTCAGCTGATGACGACGCTAAGGACCCAAAGCATTTAGGGAAGTCGGCCGAATCTAATCCGCAGGATGAAAATATTGCGAGATCTCTGGAAACGGGACCTCCAGCTGGCACCAGTGGATCTTCCAATGATGCGTCTGCCGATGCTCCATCCGAGCCAACAACACCATCTGCTGCCGTGAATGAAGAAAAGCCTGCCGAGATTTCTTCTGTGGAAAAGCCTGCAGATGCTGTGGATTCATCTGAGGCCAAGGAGAATGACGCCGACACTACAGAGCAAGCAGAGTCTACGTTCAACGAGCCAAAGGACAGCGTTTCAGATTCTGCTCACCATGAAGGTGGAACCTCTGGTACTGCGGAAGGTCCTACGGGGCATCCCGCGCCAGCTGCCTCCCAGGAGCCGCTAGCCGAAGAGGCCACGGACGACGCTACCCAGAGCAGCACACAACCAGATGCCGCTAAAGACGATGAACCTACCGCTGAGAGTAAAGAGGCCGCTGCTGAGTCTGGCAGTCCTTTGGAGCCCAAGGAAGATGCGGATAGCCATGACGGGGTTGATAAAGCTCTGACCGCCGATGCTCCGTCTGATTCACTGTCTGGTGCTCCCTCCGATAGTCCTGCCGATGCTCCTGCCGATGCTCCTGCCGATGCTCCTGCCGATGCTCCTGCCGATGCTCCTGCCGATGCTCCTGCCGATGCTCCT
>ML977191.1:85775-97767 GCA_010015705.1 Aulographum hederae CBS 113979
TCCTGCCGATGCTCCTGCCGATGCTCCTGCCGATGCTCCTGCCGATGCTCCTGCCGATGCTCCTGCCGATGCTCCTGCCGATGCTCCTCTCGATGCTCCTGCCGATACCCCTGCCGATGACCAGGCGGGCGAGCAGACCGATGCTGCGGAGGCTGCCCCCGAAGCTTTTCCTGCAAGTCATGACGACGAGAAGCCCCCAGGAAACCAAGCCAGCGAGCCTGAAGTCGTTCATGAGGCAGATACGCCACTTGGAGACAAAGCTCCAGGAGAGCCATCGGAGCCAACTGAAGAGGATGAACCATCAGATGAACACTCGAAGACCGGGATCATCGAAACGCCTGATGAGCCTGACAACGGGGCTGGAGAGGACGCAACAAATGACAGCAAGGCTGATGGTCACGCCAAAGAATCTCCTGCAGAAGAACGACCGAAGGATTTGTCCGGTGATGATGAGAAAGAATTTGCAGAGCCCCAGGAAGCAACCAAACCACCATCGCGGCCAGTCGATGAGCATTCACCGTCTACTTATGAAGATAAGCCTGGAAATGTCGATCCTGATTTGAGCGAGAATATAACAGCCGAAGAGCCTTCGGATCAAGGTATTCCGAGCGAAGAAGCTAAGGTCGAAGACTCACCCACGGAGAAAGACAATTTGAAAGAGCTCGAAGAGAGTGCGTACAAGAATGACGAGTCCTCCGTGCCAGAGTCAGCAGATGCTGCTCACGACGAAAAGGCTGGTGACGAAACCGTACCAACTGACGACGATGACCCGAAGTCGGTTGCCGCTGCACCATCAACTGAACTGGACGTTCCATCCACAGAAGGTGATCCGAAAGAAGAGCCAGAGCCGACCAAAGAGAAGCCCGAAACGCCTGCTGATGGAAGTCATGATACCGCCGAGCCAGAGGATTCCAAAGAAAATGATGAATCCCAATCGCCTCCAGAGACGAATGATGTAAACACGGACACACCTGCTGAAGAGGACACCTCGGAGGACCCTCCAACAAAGACGACTCCCACGCAAACTCAGGAAGACGAGACCAGCCCTGTCGAATCATCTGTTCCCGACGAGGTACCGGAAGTCAAGTCTGACAACGCCAATGAACCTACACCGGGCAGTTCTGAACCGCAAGCATCGGATCCTGCCGAAGCTACCTCGGCTGAAGCTGGCAAGCAAGACCCAAGCGACAATACAAAGGCGGAGTCGGCTCCTGATCTAGAAGAACCTCACGCTGCTCCGGTCGAAGATGATGAACAAACTCCAGCTACTCCAGAGCTACCAGCAGCCGAGACTCTCAGATCCGATCCAACCGAAGCTCCCACGACTGAAGCTGAGAACGATCCGGCGCCGTTGCCTGAGGAAGATAGCAAGCCAGAACCATCTGAAGAGAAGAGTGAGGCAGTCGATCCTCACTCCGAAGACGCTCCTGCGAAGAATGCTGAAGACGAAGATGTCAGCCAGCTAGAAGGTGAGCCCAAGAAAGCTGTTGATGACGAGAAAGAACCCTCTGCCGGTGATTTAGTCGAGGAATCGGAGAGCAAGCGCTCGGTTGATCCCGCGGACGGTTCGAGTATTGTTGACGAGAAAAAGGAAGCAAAAAGAGAGAAGGATGACGAGGCCCCAGAAGAGGCAACTGTAACGCCAAAAGATGAGCCGGAGCAAGCAAGGTTGGACGAGCCAAAGGAGGGACCAGTTATGGCATCAAAAGAGGATGTGGAAGAGCCCGTTAAGGATGCGGATAAGAACGATGATGAAGACCCCAAAGATGCTAGCGAGAAAGCCCTTTCCATCCCTGAAAAGGAAGAAGATGTTCAAGAACCAATTCCCCCAGACTCTTCCGAAAGTGCAGAACCGCAAGCGAAAGAGGAGGAACCTGCACCTCAAAAAGGCCCAATAGACCCCACCAGCCAAGACAATGATCTAGAGGACGACGAAGACTACGACGAGGCGAGGGAAGTCAACACGACCGATCCAGCAGAGTCATCTGTAAATCCTTTCGCAGATCCGGAAGACAGGGAAGCCGAGAAAGAAGACGCGAAGAGCGACACCGACAGCTTGGCAGATGTCGGAAAGTCTTCCGATGCGGAGCACGAACCAGCCACGCATGTACGTGACGAGTCCTACGATTCGAACAATGCGGTTTCTGCTCCTGTAGACAGCACCACAGAACCGGCAAGCTCGCATGCCGAGGGGATGAAGTTTGAAGAAGCGACATCACCACCTCCAAGCCAGCCTGCTGACTCTCAAAAGTCCTCGGAAGAGCCCCAAATAGAGCCAGAGGAAGAAATCAAAGACGACCACAGTGATGTTGATTCCCCAAAGCTCTCCACAGAAACCCCAGGTTCTCCAAGTGAGCAACCAGCAACTTCGTCCCAAGCTGCAGAGCAACCCCATGCGGATCTCCCAGAGGAAAAAGAAGGAGACGAACCCTCAGACGATGACAAAACCACCACCTTCGACCTTTCAGAAGAGCCGGAATCCCATTCAACGCCCAAAGCTAAACCCACTCATCCCTCCATCACCACACCCGATTCTCCCGGCTCTCCTGACTCTCCCGAGGATGAAGATGAAGATAAAACCGCAACCCCATCTCCGCCAGCCAACCCCTCGTCCTCAGCGCAAGAACCAGAACCAGAACCAAAAGACGACACCCTCGCCTCAATCTACGGCTCCTACAACAGCCCCAGCCCCAGCCGTAGTCTCACTCCAACTCCGACTCCGAACACCAGAGACGACTCAAAAGACAAAGACGATACCCTAAATTCCATCTACGACCAGTACACCAAATCGCCATATCCCGCCGACGCCGGCGCTCCAGGGTCGAAAGGAGGTTTCGATTTCGGCTTTCATGACCAGGCTCAATCGTCTTCTTCTTCTTCTGCGGCTCCACAGATCGGCAGTGGGGGGAGTGGAGGAATGGAAGATATAGAGGAGGGTGGAGATGAACATGAAGAACCACACACACCAACACTGCCGCAGACGCAGGGGATGCAGAATGTGACCGAGAGGTGAGTTTCACTGTAATTGTTGCGGTTTTCCGGGAAAGCGGAATTCTGACGTTAGGTGCTGTAGGCGACAATCCAAATCGAAGATCCCGAGGAGGCCGAGGAGTACGATGAGATAGATGAGTGAGCGGGGTGGTGATGTATCGTGGTGTTTAGCACGAGATTGTGAAGATGATTCCAGATGATTGAAACGAGCCTCAGTATGAGGAGCGATCATATTGCACGAAGAGACGACAAAGGATTTCCAGGAGTTCTGTTGGAAGAATACGGGTTTGTCCGCCGTTTATGTTTGTTTTCACGAGCGATGGATGTTCTGATTCCCGCATGTTTGTTTTTAGTTTCCCAGCGCTTTGATACTTGTTTGCTTGGAGTTGTTGCTTGGAAACCCTTTTAGATTCGATGGGAGTTTTGCGTGGGAAGCGGATGAGGGATATGGATGGGGAGTTTGGTGGTTTGAAATGTGCTTGCAAGGCGATGGCGGATTTTTTTGTAACTTTTCTGATGACTTTTTCTCAATGAGCAACGTGAACGTTTTTTTTTTTGAGTGTTGAGCTGTATTAATGCTGCGTGATCAAACTAGAAAGTCTAAACTGAGTCACGTGCTGCTTCATGGTCAAACCACGTGATGGCTCCCCTCCAAGGAGGCCTATTGTCCAATCAAGAAACAAACACTCGTTTGGGAAGACTCGGATCACGAGGCACAGCTCGGCTCGTACGCTTGCATTGAACAAGGACCTTCAACATATGTATTCAATCCAGCAGGCTACAGCACGAGTACCTAGCGTACACAGCATAGGCTTAGCCAACACGACCTCGTCGCTCGCCATACACCACCGAGTCACGCGTCCCCTCTATCGTACCTACGCAGTCAAGCCACAGTAGAGCATCTATCAGACAAGCATCCTATCGAACCTGACAACCGCATCCATTTCCACCTGTCCAACTCTTCCCCTTCTCTTTCCCTCTAACCCTATCCGCACGCGCCAGCATGCCCTCAAAACCCATCCATCCAAACCCCAAACAGCACAAAAATCAAAACCGCCCACCCTTGCCCAACCAAGCCCAATCAAATCAAATCCAAAACCAAGCCCCAGCGCCAGTTGCGGCAATCGTGCGCATGCTGAGTAGGGGAGAATTCGGAGTACGCTGGTGTTGCTGCTGCTGCAAAGACGCAAAATGCAAAAAGGGCGGACAAGGTCAACAACGGATGATCAAGAAGGGTAGCCGTGAGTAAAAAAGGTAGAGAACAAGAAAAGGCGGTCGATTTGGTTTGATGGAAGGGAAGAGGTAAGGAATCGCTCGCTAGTCGGCTGATCGTAATATTTTCGTTCGTGGAGAGAGTGATAGGAGACGGAGGGGAGGGAGATAAGAATATGAGATAGTAATCAAACTTCTGCAGTTTTGGCGGTCTCTGATTCTGGTGCTTCGGTTGGGGCAGGATTTGGGGCTTCGGTGTTCGATGTTGGCGTTGGCGGGATATCGAGCTTCTGATCGACTGGGGCGGATTCGGTTTGCGCAGCGGGCTCAGGTTCGGCGGCGGTTTCAGCGATTTGTTCTTCCGCCGGCTCCGCAATGGTGAACGTCTGTTCAACGGGCTCCTCTTTTGTGGGCATTTCCACTTCTGCGACCGGTTCGGGCTGCAATGGTTCCGATGCAGCTTCGTCGTTCGCTTCCGCATTCGCATCGGCCGCGACCTCTTGTGCTTTCTGGACCATGGGTTGCTCTTCGACTAGCCTAGTGTCTGGCCTTGGAGATTCCACCATTTCTTCCCCCAGTGGAGGCTCTTGCGCAGGTTCGGTGGTTTCCACCGTAGGCTCTTCCGCCTTGGGAGCTTCGCTCGAATCATCCAAAGGTGGAGGCTCCATTCTGACAGGCTCATCCACTTCCTTCGCTGCACTAATCGGCTCCGGCTCCAGTTCGGGCTCATGAGCCTTGACCGGTTCTACCTCTTTCTCCTGCTTGGTCTCAACCGGCTTCGAATCTGCCTTGCTAGACTCTGCTTTTGCGGGCTTGGGTTGCTCTGAAGGCTCTTTCGAGGACCTATCGTCTTTGCCAAGAGACGGTCTTGTCGAAGTCCTTCCCCGCTGCATACTATCCGCTCCAAACTTCTTCACAGCCGCGGCGCTCGCAGCAGCCGCCTTCTTCTCTTCCTCCATCTTGACCTTCTGTTTGGAGCTCTCCGTCGGCCTCATCATGCGGGCCAGAAAGCCCTCGCTTGGGGCCGCTGCTGCAGGCTTTGCAGGCGCGGGCGCAGCATTGTTGTGTCGTGTCTGCGGAGGCTTGCTCTTGGGTTTGCCTGTCCCATTCTTCACGAGCCCTGGACTGGAAACACCATTCTGCAGTTTGCGAGTGGTACTAGCCGTCGAAGGGGCGCGATGAGGCGGGGATTGAGTTGCTGGAGCGTTGCCTGAACGCGCGGCAGAGGCGGTGGTGGGTGCTAGGAGGTGTGACGGAACGTCAACTGGGCGAGTGGGTGGTTTTGAAGCTGGTTTGCTTTGTGGTGACTCCATCTTGGATGTGGTCTTGGACGAAGGTGCAGCTTTGGAGGATGTCGCCGTCGCAGAGGAGCGAAGGGATGACATGGATGGTCTCGATTTGGGCTTTGCTGTTGCTGTAGCAGCAGTCGAAGCCTTGGAAGATGACTCGCTCGCGCCACCTCTTTGCGAAAACTTTGGCGACTTGGGTTGCGTGGTTCCATCCGATGGCTTATGAGATGCGCCAACACGATTTGTTGCTACATTGAGAGAAGCCGAGGGGGTGCTCTTCTTCTCGGTTCGTGCGGTGGGAGTTTGGCCCGGCTTCTTCACCTCTGGTGCCTTCTTTGCCGATCCCACTTCAGTCGCTTGTGATTTGCCGTTGGTAATCTTGTGTTCGTTCTCTTTCTTGACACTGTCTGGCGCTTGTAGAGGGTTTGGCGTTGCCGATGGGAGGGTGGTGGAGGAGGGAGGAGTGCCGTTCGGCGGCTTCACGGCTGAGGCAGTGCTGACTTCTGGAGCACCGTCCTCGATGGCGTTTTCTGGAATAGGTTCAGTGACTGTCGGGTTGTGCTTCCTCGCTTCGACCTTGTCGGATAGCGGTTTCTTTAGCTCCAATATGACTTCCGAGTCCTTCTCGCTGCTGAGGCTGAAGCTCGTCCGCCGATGGGCATAAGCACCGTTCTCGCTGGTCCCTTTGCTCGTACCTAAGTCTTGTGATGGCCGATTGCCAGCCTGGCTTTCAGGTTGGGTGGCCGACTGGCTCCCGATCTGGTGGCTCATTTGGCCGCTCGGCTGTACGGCGACGAAGCTCGTGCGGACAGGGTTGCTGGGAGGTCGGTCGGTGCCGTTGCTGCTTCCTGGAGAGGTGCCGCGGCCGCTAGGAGATGATGCCACTTGAATTGTTCCTTGGTTCTCCCACATGGCCCGGAGAGACTTTACGCCACCGCTGCTGCTTTGGCGAGTCTCGTTGCTGGACATGGCTGCGGGACAGACGGTGTTAGCGGAGGGCTCCTTCAATTGTGGTGGTGAGAGAAGGAGTGTAGCAGGTGGTGTGAGGTGTCTGGCGGTGCAAGAAGAAGTGGTGTGTTGGGTTGGAGGTAAAACCTGGGATTTCGGCCGACAGTTGGCTCAAAGTTGGGTTCGTGTTCCTGAAATGCGAGTATGCGAAACGCGACGAAGTAGGTATTTACAGGGAATTGGAGGCACCAGGATGCCCTGGTAACGCAGTAAGGCGAGGTAGTTCCACTTACAATCAATGTCGGGGCGCGTCAAAAGTACATGCCTAACCTGAGAAGGCCAGTGCAGTGTCGCCGGTTGTGGAAGAGATTCAGAAACGGCGCGTCGAGAGAGAACGAGGAGAACGAAGGGGGGAGTTGGTGTAGAGACGGGGAAGGCGCTGAAAGGGGAGCCAAATTCTCCTGAACGGGCAAGCTAATAGCCGCCAAGCGAGCGCTTCTGCCGACGCCTCAGACCCAGTGTCTTGTCTCCCCAACCTTAACCGGACCACCACCCCTCACCACCAGCCTTCACTCTCTCTGCAACGCCAGAAAGTACTCCATATTGTCTCTTTATGATCAGCCACGTCCCCTGCTTTTTTCTGAACAGCGTCTGCACCATTTACCTAAAGCTACAATTTCTGGAGACTTCCCGGAGTAATCCGACAGTCTTTCCCCTTCTTAAATGTTGAAAATTGGCCCTTGACTCCCGTGAGAGGATTCGAAATCTTATCCGTCTTTGATCTGCTGTCCGAAGAATTCTTGCATTCACTATGGATCTACTCTTTGCCTATCCTCAATATCTACGTCTTCAGCACAACAACACCACAGTAGGTGCTAAAATTCATCGGACAGCAGATCAAGTACGAGTAAGATCTCAACTCCTCTCGCGTGCACTTAGCCATCTGTCAAAAGCCAAGAGACTCTTGAAGTACTCCCGGAGACTACCAGGATATACGTGTTTTCTTGAATGGCGGAGCTTTCCCCTGTGGAACTAACTAGAATATCTGAAGAATTATGGCACCCTCCGTGACAGCCTCGAGGAAGACTGTTTCGAGTTCTTCTCACAGGCACATATTGCTGGCATGAAGATGAGCAGCATTCCCAAGATAGTGAGGTCCATTATTTCTTTCAAACCGCGTATATATTCTGCTCAAACTGAAGTCCTTCCAACTGAAAATGCAAGGACTCCGCTGGCTTAGTAGTACTTCCACCAAGCCGGGAGGGGATATTCTGCTTCAGCCATGGGTTCGATTCCCAGACCGACCGATTTAATTTGATACTCTGAGAGCATTTATTCAAGTGCTAGGATGGGGTGCTGAGGCCACCATAATAAAGCCCTTAGGGAGGTGATGGCTCCAGTACAAGAACAACCCCCGACCGACCCCCCGACCGATCCCAAAAACAGTTGCCCAGAGCCTGTTCTTAACCACCCTTGAGGTGGTTAAGTTTTGCCACTTTTTTTTATTTCCTCTTTGACCTTGCTCATCTACTTAGTCCCCTCTATCAGCTTCCATCTTCTTTTCCTTTCGGTTCCTCTTCGTTTTCTCTTACTTGCAATGTCCGATGGAAGGTCAGAAGGATCGTACGGGCAGCGGGCCACGTGTGGGTACCTATGTATTCGAATTCGGACCTCGACAAGGCAATCACTCGCCCCAAGAATGTAAATACTGTACATGAATTTGCTGAGTTCTCACTCGCGGTCAGCACTGACAGCTCCAATGCGGAGAGAGGGAACAAACTGAATCTGGCAATTTTCAACTTCAACATCAAACGCTGGCTCGCTAGCGTCTCCACAAGTGCAGATAACACCAACAGTTCAGTACGGTCGATATTGCAGGTGGCAATTCAAGTGCTCCGAAAACCTGGTTCGATATGTATGGAATACCTGAAATCTCAATCGGGTAATCCTTCAACTCTGATTTCAAACGCTGGCTCGCTAGCGTCTCCCTAGTCACGGTTGGCATTGGTAGCTTTAGCGTAGAGCAGTCTTGATCCGGCAACTCTTCATCACCTAGATGCACACGCAGTGGTTTTAGCGTCTGCCCAGTCACGGTCGACATCGATACTTAACCTACGCTGAATACTTTAATGTTTCGGTTAATCAGAATTATTGTCGAGCAATTTCTCAATCCTAAGTCTAAACGCTGGCTTTTTAGCGTCTTCTGGATGTTACGGCTTGGGGTCCGGGGACTGCGTACGTCTGACAGGACGGGACGGTGTCTCACAAAGTACTCGTGAAGAGGAGTGTCGAGGGCGGGCAAGGAAGTAAACAGTGATTGTCAGGCAATGAAGTCAATGTTCCAAACAGTGAAATCTGTCGATGATATTAAACGCGAACCTGAGAAGCAGGTCCGCAGGGAGAACTATATACCTGAGAGTTCTCTGGATGTTCACCTTGGTTCACCATGATCACTCGTGAACTGCGTGAACCTATGTTCACCGCGTGATCCTGAGTCTTGGCGTGAACATCTGCAGCGCGCATGTGCCGCGCTGGCACGTGTGTCAGGGTCCGAGAGGTCGGGACTAATCAAATCCTAACACTGGATTACTGTCAACACAGATAGCTCGCGTCCTTTCATAAGCCAGGTCTAGTAATCTTTTAACATCAAATTCAGACGCTGTCTGTTAGCGTCTTTCAAATTACTATCAGCTCTTATGTCTCCACAATCCCAATCTGGCAGTTCCTCAGCTAGAAGTTTAAACGCTGGCGTTTAGCGTCTTTCTACACTACTAAGGTGCAAACACTAAGGTACCTATAGCAGCTCTTATTTCTGCACAGTTCGAATCTGGTAATCTCTCCACTTCAAGTTCAAACGCTGTTAGAGTGTTTGCCGAAACTTACGGTCGACAGTCACTTCATGATGGAATCAGAAATGATCCCAATCTGGCAATTTTGCGAGTTGAAAATCCCGAACGCTGGAAGTGCTTGCGGACAATGATGGTTCACAGAATCTCTTGTGGTCGTTGTGGTCATTTGGTCGTTGTGGTCGTTGGCCTTCGACCACTACGACCACCACGACCAACACGACCAACAATGTCGGAGTCTATGGGGTGATAGTTGCCAAGCTCCGAGGATACTGCGTGATCACGTTGGGAGTGCAATAACGCAGTGGAAAAAGTGAGGTCTTTGAGAGAGCAAAGATGTGAAGATTGTCACTGTAAAGTGTGAAAAGTGTGATGTAACTGTCTAGGAGTGCCAAATGCCGGAGATGGAATATATGCTCCAGATCACATGATGCCTGATTAAGCACTCACGTGACTAGTCTCCGACACACCCCCCCAGGAGCCTTTGAGTCTCTGCGAAAAGACTTCTGTACTCCTTAACCAGTTGCCGATGATAGAGCCTCGTCAAACCCTTAGAAACCCTTGTAGGAAAAATAGGGAAGAGTACTCAATATCTTGTCGACATCAGTCCTAGTTGTTGAACGAACGTTTCGTGCTTCTGCCTTGAAAGTGCCTTTGTGAATCCATCCGCGATCATATCCGCCGTCGGTACCCATTGGACCTCGACTAGGCCTTGCTGGTGTGCCTGCCGTAGCCAGAAGTGGTGAATATCCACGTGTCTCAGCTTGGTGGTGAGTTCTGGCCGTGCTTTTTGGACAAGTCCAACTGTCCGCATATTGTCGCAGTCCACTGATGGTTGCTCGTCGGGATTGAACCGCATTTGTGAGAAGAGTCTGCAAATCGCCATTGTTTCGCGTGCCGTGTGAGATAATGCTAAAAGCTCTGCTTCTGTCGTTGACGTTGTAACCGTTTTCTGCCTGATTGACTGCCATGCCACAGGGCCATTGAAGAGTTTCATGATGTACCCCTGTGTCGAGCGTCGGGTGGCTATATCATCCGCAAACGATGCATCACTTGCTACAGCGAATGTATGTGATGTCCGTTCTGATTGAGTTGACGGAGGGTACGAGAACTCTAGTGCTATGTGCCTCGTCTGTGCGAGATAGCCTAGGACTCGATCCGCCTCGCGCCGTATATCCGGTGATGGATTCGCGTTGTATTGACACAGTAAGCTTGCGGCAAATGCAATATCTGGACGGGTGACGACTGATGCGTAAAGAATCGATCCTGTTTTGCTTTGATACTCTCTTTTTTCGTTTTCGGTGGCTGCTCCTTCGTACGGGACTGGCTTGAATCCTGGCGTAAGCGGCGTGTGGATCGGGTGCGCAAGCAGAGATTGGAGGTTGAACTTTGTGATAAGCTTGTCGATGTAAGGTTCTTGGCTGATCGAGAGCTTTCGTTGGCGTGTCTCTCGTGTGATAACGATATTGAGAAAGGTATTTGCAGGTCCAAGGTCCTTGATGCCGTATTTCTCATGGAGGAGCGTCTTGAGCATGTCGATATCGTGTTGGCGGTGCTTTGGAGCAATGAATAGGAAGTCGTCGACGTAGAAAAAGATCATCACTCCTGTCGAATGATTGATGAGGAGACATGGCTCGTCGGGGCATGCCTGGTATCCATGGCTTGCAAGGAAGGTGCTAAGCTCTTCGAACCACAACTTCGGTGAGATCCTCAGACCGTAGAGTGCTCTTTTCAGTTTCCAGATCTTTCCCGGAACGTCGTATCCAGGTGGGCATTGCACATAGACTTCGTCGTTGATGAGTGCATTCAAAAACGCGTTGGTGATGTCAGCGGAGTGACAGATCAGATCAAAAGCTGCTACAAGTGCCATCAGAATCCTAAAGGTACGGTAGGCCCCAGTTGCTGCATAGACATCGTTCCCTGGCTCGTTTTGCAAGTCTCCTCGTACACATATGCGAGCTTTGAAGCGGAGTAGATAGCCTGCAGGATCCAGCTTCTGAGAGAAAACCCACCGAAGTGGAAGGATCTGTCTATCCATAGGCGGGAGGACTAGTTCAAACGTACCCATTTTTTCGAGCTGTTTGAACTCGATATGGGCCGCCTGTACATAGCCTTCGCGGTCTGGATGGCGTCTCATCTCCCCCCAGTGCTCTGGTGGTGGCTTGAGGTCCTTTCGATGCCTGCGTGAATGCGATGATGCAAAGGCGTAATACACGTTCCAGTGGTTGATATCTTGTTCAGTCTCATGATGATGTCGTTTTCTCGCTGTGACGGTCGGTCCTGGAGTGTCAAGCGTGAGTGCAGAGGCCTGATGTCCTTGGATCTTTTCCGAGAGCTTGATGGTCCTCCCTGTGCGAGATCGAAGATTGGAAAGCACTGCCGTCTCTGTTGGTCGTCGGTGGTAATGTCGTGGGACGGATTGAGCCTCTTCATCCTGTCTTGAACCTTGGCTCGGTGATTCTTGCTGTAGTAACCCCTGCTGCGATAGTACCTGCTGCGGTAGCTCCTGCTGCTCTGACTCCTGCCGCGCTGACTCCTGCCGCTCTGGCTCCTGCTGCGTAGAGTCTTGCAATGGATTCTCCTGCTGCCCTGACTCTCGCGATGGTAGCCTCGCAATGGTAGCCTCGCTGTGGTAGCCTGGCGATGGTAGCTCCTGCAATGGTGTTCCCTGCAATGGGTGTTCCTGCTGCAAGATCTCCGGCGTTG
>ML977191.1:100302-122032 GCA_010015705.1 Aulographum hederae CBS 113979
GTGATAGTGCCAGCTTCTTCAGTAGTCGCTGGGTCACAGTACTTCCATACGTCGTAGCTGAGTGCAAGGTCGGTAATGGAGTCGATCCAGGATTGCCAGACATCTCTCGAAGTCAGCTGGGAGTGTTTGGTCTCGATAGACATGATGTAGAGAGGTCGAATGGTTGGAAGGATTGGTTTGAATAGCAAGAAGATTGGTTTCTTGGAAAGGCTTCCGAGGTGATGAGTGAACTGTTTCTTGTTAACTTTTGACCAGATACTCAGGATTATGTAGAAAATGATCGAGGATTAATCCCTGACAGAGTCTCCGTAGATACTCCATTTTTCTCCGTAGATATTCCATTCTACTCCGTAAATAATCCATTGTACTCCGTGATCCATCTCGGGACTACTCGAAAGAGTAAAGGTCCGGTAGAAATAGTCTTCGGTCCTCTTCTAATGGAGTTTGGATGTTTTTGGACCACTTCCGGTTGTAGTGATGTCACTACTAGAATCGTGAGATTCTCCGCTTGACTGTCGGGCATCCTTGTGTAGTCCACGGTCGTAGCTTGATCTCATCGACTTCAAATATCATCTGAAGGTGTATCGTCAGTAGAAGTGATACCGGGCTCATAACTGTCGGAGACCAAATGCGAAAAAGGGTGCGCACAATTACTTGTGCATTTTTTGGCCTGCTTAAGTATCCGAAGTATCCGACATACCCCCCCAGGTACACAGAGGTCTTCCGAAGCTGTGCCTGAATACTGATCCTACGTTCAACGAATTTGCCGTTCTTGTAGCGTTTTGGGATTAATGGTATGATTTTGCCGAAAAAACGGAAGCATCCGCTGGGAGTCGAACCAGGACCCGGTGGGTGGTATGCAATACACTTTTTTGCGGCTAGCGTGCTCCCTGCGTGCGAACCGGGCTCATAACTGTCGGAGACCAAATGCCGGAGATGGAATATATGCTCCAGATCACATGATGCCTGATTAAGCACTCACGTGACTAGTCTCCGACAAACAACTAGTCAGCAATCACGTGATCACCATGCTGTGCCTCCACCTCCCGTGAAGTCGTGCATTGCTTCTTCAACCATATCCAGTAGATCCAGGTAATCCTTTGAGTCTTCCCTGATCGCTCTGATATCTTCCTGTCGTGTGTAACACTGGACTGGGTGTTGGTCCTCAAATCCTTGATATATCTCATTCAGGCAGTTCCGTAACTACAACTCCAAACGCTGCTTTCCCGGCAAAAAGTAAATACACGGTTGGCAATCATTTGGCGATCGATTGACAAATAATTGACATACCTAGAGAAGTGGTCCCTAATTCTTTGATATATCTCAATCAGGTCATTCCCTAACGACAACTCCAAACGCCCGCTTTCCCGGCAGACAGTAAAATACAATTGGCAATCATATGACAATCATTTAGCAATCAATTGAAAAACAATTGAGATATCAGATACCTAGAGCATTGGTCCCCAAATCGCTAATACATCTCAATCAGGCAATTCTTGAGCCACGACTCCAAACGCTGCTTCACCGGCAGACAGTAAGCTACGGTTGGCAATCAATTGACGATTGATTCGCAAATAATTGAGATACCTAGATGGACTCGGGGTTGATCCCCAAATGGTTGATGTCTCAATCAGGCAATTATTCCCCTCCAACCCCAAACGCTGCGTTCCTGGCAGACAGTAAGCTACGGTTGGTAATCAGTTGGCAATCAATTAGCAATCGATTGCAGGCGATGAGCAGCTGAAATGAATCAGTTGCCGACAACTACCTGGCAGACGGCTGGTAGACGATTGGCAGAATAACAGCCGGGAGCCGGAAAAACTCGTAGCAGTTGAAGATGGTGGGCTGTTAGAAAAGTTTGGAATGGCAAACTCAGTGATCTCGAAAAAGGCAGAGAGAAGAAGATGCTGTCTCTTTTCATAATGTCCATGAATGCTCAAGTGGTATCTGTACAATGCTCGCGACTCGAGAATCGTTGTTTTTCGCCATAATTCTCACTCTCCTTTCCCCGTCATTTTCACAGCGCCATCGCCCATGCAATGCCAGCCTGAAGATGCAGTCTCGAGCAACACAAGCAATATAATACAACTGCACAGCCCAGCAGTACGTAGCGCTGCCTCGCCAGCTTCGAACCCGTTCCACCACGAAACTTCTCTTCGCAATCATCTTCGCGGACCAGGAAACCTCCCATGACTAGAAAGTGTTCCCAATCTCCAACCAACTTCCGAAAAACTTCGTCTTCTCCTTCTCTGACGGCCGGCCAGCGCCGCCCCCGGCATCTGCACCCCTCGCCTTGATGAAGCGCTCAAACTCCTCGAAGCTGATCCTGCCGGGTCCACGAATGCGGATGACGCGCTCGTGATCTGCGAGGTGGACGAGGAGGTGCAGCATGTACTCGGGGAGCGCCGGCGGCGTGTTCGGGCAGCGTTGGGGGAGCATGGGGTCGACCTGTTCCGCGATTTCGGCCGGGAAGCTGTAGTCGTCGTTCCTGACGAGTCGAGCGGCAAGGGATGGTTGCTTGGTTTCGTCGGATGAGGAGATCACGTCGTTCAAAGTGCGGTCTGTCGAAGCGCCGTCCGAGTCAATGTCCATAGCGTCCTCTGATTCCTGCAGGGCTTTTGCGGCAGCTTCAGCCTCCTGCTTTTCGCGGAATGCCTGCATCTCTCGTGCCCAGCGGCGGCGGTCGGCTTTGGAAGCCTCGACTTGCAGAGCGAGGTCCTCGAGCGGCTTGAAGAGCTCATCGAGGACAGAGTTCATCCCCTCCTGGATGCTTTGGTAGACCACATCTCCGAACAAGTTGTCATCTTGAGAGGTCAGCGATTCGTGTATCCACCTCAGTGGATCGTCGCGCGCGCGGGTATCCAGGCCCTGCTCGTCTTTCCGGACAGCTCGCGGACTGCTGGAGCACCTTTCAACTGGCCTACCATTTGATTTTGGGCGTTCGGAGAATCCGCGTTGCGAGGCTTCGCTGAGGCTCTGGCCCTCCTCTTCGTCCGTATAGAACGTCCTCTTCAACTCTCGGTCGCGCAGCTTCTCGTCGACATTTTCCATGCGCTGCGCGGTCCACAGGTGTGGAAGAAGATCCCGTCTCGGATTGCGATCTGCGTCGCGGCGAATACCTGGGCCCCTGGGAGCAACACGATTCGGGTTCCCGATCAGATGATTGGGCTGCACACGAATGTGGTTGAAGCCAGAAGCAAACGGCATGCTTTTCTTGACGAGGTCGGACATCTTTTCGAGTGAGAGTATGCGGAACTCGGATTCAATGTATTCGTGGGTGAGGATCTTCTGGAGCTTGAAGTACGCCTGGAAGATGCACAAAAAATCCTTGCGCGACACGAATCCATCTCCATCAATGTCATAGCCCCTGAAGATGCAACGGAGCTTGGTGCTCTCTTTCTCCATCCCACGAAGAACGGCGGCGCCCCTCACGAACTCCTCGAAGCTGATGATTTTGTCGTGATTGGCGTCGTAGAAGTCGAAGATGCGGTCGAAGCACAAGTTCTTGGCACTGGCAGCGGCCAGAGCGTCCGGGAGGAAGCCTTTCTCGAAGGAGCGAAAGCTGATTGCACCACCAACGCCGCTCGGGTCCTCCTCCAAGCGGTGGTCTGTGTACATGGTGAAATTGCCCCACAAGCCGTCAATGGCAGCAGCGTCGAATTCGGTGGTGTCCATCAGGGCCTTCTTGACATTGGGGCGGAGGGCGAGGGAGTTGGCGAGTGCTGGATCACCGGGATATATGGCTGGACGTGCTGGTGCAGTCCTAGGACCGAGGAATGGTGCCGGTTCTCTGATCCTCTCAAAGGTGTGGGTACGGGGGTGTATCTGTTCGGAGTTGGCATCGCAGCTAGAGCACAGATTGTAGTTGTCGCAATTGAGGCAGTGCCATCGGATACCTCGAATGGGAGAAGTGGTGCAAGCCGAGCAGGACACCATGTGGTGGATTCGACCTAGAGTTCTACTTCTCTCTTCAGCAATCCGGTACAGCAGTTGTTGTAGGTTTTGCCGGTTGGCCAGCTCTTGTGTATCGCGTGCAAAAGACTCCTCCGTGACCTCCGTGACCTCCGTAGGAGCAATGCTCTCCATGTCGCCTGCTCCAGTCTCCGTATCGGCGACTTGGCTTAGTGCGTCGCGGAGGCTTGGTTCCGCTGCTGCGCTGACAGGCTCTGCAGTGTCGGCGACGCGGTCTGTGGGATTGTCTTGATTGTGGACAGCAGTTCGAGCTCGCCGGCGCACAACCGCATTGCTACGGTGGAGTGGAGCGCTGGCTGCTGCTTGAGACTGGCTGTACACAACAGAGCCAATGCCCAGGATGGTAACGGCGGCGACTGCGAGAGTGACGGCAAACCGGTCGCGTGTGAGGGACGAGGGAGCAGACGCCATGGTGGAAGCGGTCGAGGCTGCGGAGAGCGGGCTCTGAAGCGTGCGCCCTGGGATAGCTTTTGCGCGGCGTACCTTTCTTCTGAGGATCGAGTCGAGCAAGAACGACGAGGTGGGTGCGAATGTGGTGGCGGTTGCGGGAGAGAGCGCAGTGGTGGTTGTGTAGTTGTGAGGAGAGAGCGAGCTCCCGGTGTTGTTTACTTCAGCGGCACGGCGGCCGCTGAGGGAGAGGAAACATGGCCTTCGTCTGCACCAGGCTAATCAAATTGGGCGGGCTGTGAAGTGAAGTTGCTGGGCAACCTCACTTTCGTGACTTCTCGAGTGAGGTTGGAGAAATTCCCCACTTTGGCTTAGCTCCTCGTAGCCCTGTGGGAGCTCCTCCAGCTGTCGTAGGGCTGATGACTCAGCGGAGAGCTTCAACTCCACCAACTCCACCTGCAACGTCCAGTCCAGCTTGAACTCCTGACTTCAAAAACAACGACAAACAACCTTGAAATCGACATGTGCCTGGAATCGTGTACCAGGCGAGATAGCAACTTCAGAGAATCTGTTCTGTATCCGCAGCCTTGTATCTGCAAACAAATGTACATCGCCCAAAGCTTGTATTTCTAGAGTCGTTCGACTCTTTGGATCCTCCTCGAAGTCGCAATCGGGACGTCTACAACTCTCTTAGATATCGCCGCTTAGATCAAATCCAGATATCCAACTAAGAATCTGGAGTTGGACGGCCAGATTACCAACTCTCCCAAAGGTCGAAGGCAAAGCTTTTTCAAGGTAAGATCGTAAGGCGTCTTGGCGGGTTTCTAATAGGACTATGGACTGCAATCCGTACTCGACCTTTTCATAATCGAGGTCTTACGATCTCTCTCGGAATTCATGTCTTTGCATCCACGTCTTCAGCCGTTCCAGAAACAATTACGGACCTATAAAGCTGGCATCTTTGACAGCTTGTAGACTCTCGAAAATACAAAACTATCTGTGGTTGGGAGGATTGCAACTCTCCTAGATATCGCCACTTAAATCAAATCCAGAGACACGAGAAAATATGCGGGACTGGATGGCCCAACATTTTCAGCTCACACCAAAGATCGAAGGCGAAGGTATCTCGAGGCAAGATCGTAAGGCGCCTGGGCGGGCTTCTAGCAGCACTATAGAGCCTCATCTATCCCCGATCCTACCACCATCGCAGTCTTGCACTCTCTTTCAACTTCGATCCTTAATATCCTCGTCTTCAGTTGTTCTAGTAGTACATACGGGCTTGTAAAGCGACCATCTTTTTCAAAAGCTTGACTCACGAGAAGGTAGGAAATATCCGCGGTTGGGAGGATTCTAATTTCCGGATATCTCCGCTTGATTCAATTCTAGAGGCCCAACGAAGGGTCCGGGATTAGGTAGCTAGATATCATCTTTTCCTAAAGATCTAGTACATAGTCTTTCCAAAGAGATTGTAGAGCGCCCAGGCGGGCTCCTATCACGGGCTTTCGAATGTAAATTTTTCTCGACCCTCCCACCATCGTACTTCTACAGTTTTTTTTTCAGCGATTCGCTTCTTCTCCACGGCTTTAGCTGCCTCAGTCATTCAGTAACACTTATCCTGTAAAGCTGGCATCTTTGGCAGCCTTTAGAATTATTGTGATGGAAAACCTCCCGCGGCCAGGAAGATTACAACCCTCGGGATTCTCTTATTTCTAGGTCGAGCTAAGTGATCCAACGAAGGATTCGGTGTTGGACGGCTAGATATGGCATTTAATCAGAGCTCCGAAGCAAAGGATGCTCAAAGGCAAGATCACAGGGCGTATGGACACGCTCCAAATAGACTCCATATAACTATAACTTTGCTCTCAACCATATCACCATCACGGAGCTCTTTTTGAAAATCTGATCCTTGTCTGGGGTTGTTGGTAACTACTCAACCAAAGTCACGTGTATTGGTTATCACAGTACCAAGCTCGCGCCACATCACTCTCCGTCTCCTTTGTATATACACTTCGATAGCCCCCTTGAATGAACAATCAAGACAACAAACACGAATCCAAAGACATACAGAGGCTCCACTGTCCATCATCGACAGCGGCGAGCTTTGTGTCAAGTGATTCGCGTGTGTCTAGCCTATATCTACTTCTATGCATAGAAAGGTTTCCCGACAGGGGCATTGTCTGCTCTGGTATGCCTACCTGTTGCGTGTAGCCAGCATCTTCAGAGCCTTTGAACGCTAGAAAACGCGCTGAACCCTGAACACAAGAGAATTGTACCTCTCAGAGACACGCCACTTGAGACTGAAACAGTATATCAAAAGATAAAGTCTTCAGGGTCGGACAGGCGGTTTTCGCGCTATCTCGAATCCTTTTGATAAAAACTCGAAGCTCCTCGAAAAGAAATTGAAAAGATCAAGCAAGATATTAACGCTATGTGGAAATTCAAAATCAAAAACATTTCTGCTCTTTCTCAAGGGGTATTTGTTGCCAATTCCTTCACTCTAAGCAGTGCTGTACCCAGGTATGCTCCTTGACTCCATTGGTGAAGAGTTCATGCGAAAAGAGATCTAGACGAGAAGGTCATCAGCACATGTCCGTTGATGTAGCTCCGACGACGTGTTGCAGCTTTCCAACACGAATTGCGGCGACTCCGACTCTTTGAATGCTTGTGTCTCCAACATCTCCCGTTTCCACGTATATATCACACCGAGCCTTCCTTTACATCCCCTATGTCTGCATCTCACCAGGCGGCCTCCCCACATTCGTCGAATGCGTCACAGGATATCCCTCCAGCTCCCCAGGTATTTGTGGATGGTCCGCTCCCTTCTCGAATCTCTCCTGTGTCATAAGCTCAGATACCGGCATTCTCCCTGCAGCCCCGTTCCCAGCTTGTGCGAATTTCCGGCGGAAGTGACGAAGTATTAGCCATGTAAGAAGAGCGATGGCGATGATGCCGAGTGGGACGCCTACACCGACCCCGACGCCTACTGCTACGTTGCTGTTGGAGTTTGAGGAGGATAGTTGCGTCGGCGCAGGCGTCGGCGTTGATTCTGTGTTTGTCGTCGTGGTCGGCGTCGATGATGTTGTTGAGGAAGAGGTCGGGGTACTGGACGTGGACGGGGCTGCGAAAGCTGCAAAGCTACTGGAGCTACTGGAGCTTCCTGCATCGGTGATATTGATGTAATGCGTGTTAAAGTGCGGCTGGACGGCCCCGTTGAATGGATCCGAGATGTTGAATGCGGTGATGTAGTATATATCCGAGTTTCGCATATCCATTCGGCTGACCGTCCACGGAGTACTGCCATTGTTTGGAGAGTCTGAAAGTAGGGCACTTTAGCGCAGCTCTTCTGGCGAGTTTTTAGTGAAGACCAACCAGCGATTTTTACGCATTCGGCATTCGATTGGAACTGACATTGCTTGCCAGTTGCGTCCTGAACAAGCCAGAATGTCAAATCGTCCGTCGCTGAGCTTTCCCATTGGAGTGTGATGGTGTCTCCGACAATGAATTCGAGGTTAGAGATATATTCGCCTCCAGCGCCGTATCTTGGAGGGTACGTGAATTCATCTTCATTCGACATTATATTAGAGGGAAGTATTACACAAGGATATTTTGCGGGGAGGGTTCCGTCCAACGGCCTGTGCAAGGGAACAGGATAAATAAAATGGGAAAGCTGGTCAGGCTGAAGGATTCTAGCTTCAGGTTGTAAATTTCGTTCTTGTACCAACCAGAATTGCTTCTGGCGGCCAGGGAAGCGACGCCATCGGAATCTCCAATCGAATTGTTACATGCAATCTGTTGTGCTATTTTGAGAGCAGACATTGCGGGAACTCAACAGCCCCAGCCTGGTGCGCAGTGAAAGTGTGTTTCAGAGATCTGGGGCCAGAACAAAAGCGGGTAATGAATTGAAGGCTGGCAACAGTTCGCCAAAGCGCATGATGGCTGAGAATGCCATGGACACAAGGGCAGGAGGGATAGCTATCAAATCGGTTTGAAAACCTTTGCCCGAGAAAATGATTGAAAGTTTGAGAAGACGACCTTTGCATGAAACAATAATGAAGAACCTCAGAGCTGCTCATTTTGCACTAAGGGCTGTGGCTTGCAGGACGTCTGTGCTACGGACCTACGGCGCAAGGCAGTGAGTGGATTGCACATGAAGAAAGAAGAAAGAAAAGATGGAGAAGTTGAACGATAGGATAGATTAGTAGAAAATACCTATAAAAGGCAGAAAGTACAAGGCGCAGCTTTTTCGACTTCGATCAATGGAAGTTTTTGTTTACTTCCAGCACTGTAAGTTTAGTAGTAGTCCTACCTAAGTTACTTGTTCCTGGAAACAACCTCCTACACCGTCAGCTGTTCGTCAATAATGGCTTTTGCGCGCAATTCTGATCCACGGGTCTTCCAAGACTCTCAGGGACTGTTGCGCAACGCTGTCGGCAGTTGCTGGTCCTTAGGTCATCTTCAGATTCAAGCGGTACGGAGCGTCCAATGAGTGTGAAGGCACAGATGGGGGGCTGTGATGGTTGTGAGATGCAGACGCCCGCAGATGACGGCGGGATGTGTGAGTTTTGGGGGCCGGAAGAATCCTTCGTCAGAAATTTGACGCCAGAAGTTATCATCACGTGTGTGGCGAGACAAGTCACGTGATCTATGTCTATTTCCCTTTGTGGGCACTCTTCCAAAATTTCGAATGAAGGTCGCATTTTGGAAAGAATTGAGGGGACTTAGTACGAATTCCGGTAGGCGTTAAGGACCAGATCGTTTTCAAGTCGGGAGTTCAACTTTTCACCAAACTTCCTGAGGGAAGCGGGCGACTTCGGCATTCTCCGCAATAATCTGCACGACCAACACCCATTCCATTTGGACTTCTCCAATGCCCACCTCAACGCCGTCCGACGTAATCTTCCTGCGTGCTCTCACGACCAGCGCAATCGTCGGCCCCGACCAATGGCACCGCGCGAACTATCCGCAGCCCGCGAGCATAGACTGTCGAATCCGCACCAGCATTGCGGAAGCCGGGAAGAGCGACGATGTTGCAAACACGGTGAACTACGGCACCCTCTCCAAGGCGATCCACAAGCTCGCGGCATACTCCAAGTCGTTTGACGATCTCAAGGCGTTTGCGGAGGCCTTGTGCAAGACTGCTAGTGAGACTGCTGGCAACGATACTCATAAGGATTGCGCTGTGGAAGTGACGGTTACGTTGCCGCAAGCACTTATATTGGGCGAGGGGTTTGGCATACAATTGAAGCAAGACAAGAGTGGGAAAGAGGATGCGTTGCAAACGCAGTCTCTCCACGCCTTTGTGCGTTCATTAAGAGTTGCTTGCGTTATCGGCATAAATCCACACGAGAGAGTTGAGAAGCAGCCCGTGGTGCTAGACCTGACGTTCTACGAGGTCAAGGATGCCCTCTTCAAGGAGTATGCCACCGTGGTGAAACGAATTTCTGATGTACGCATGGCTCTTCAATCAAGCCATCTCCCAGCTAAGTCCTGATTCAGATGATTGAGCAATCATCCTATGGTACACTTGAAGCATTGGCGACCAACGTGGCTCGCATAGCTTGCGAGTCCGGTCTAATGGAAACAGTCAATGTGGCCGTGAACAAGCCGGCCGCGATCAGGTTTGCTGTCGCTTCTGGAGTTGAGATCACCCGAGATCGAGCATTTTTCAAAGAGTGAAACCAAACGCAATGCGTTCGTGGGGATACCTAGGGAGCAATCAAAAATCTGTTTCGTTTCGAGGTTGGTTTGCCCAAAAGTTTGGAACGGGTCAATGGCTCGCACACACTTTCTCTTGACTTTGTTCTCGGCGATTGAGGAATGATCAAGGGACAGCGTTTTCATGGAGACGAGGGTGCTTGTGCCGCGTCGAATGCATGTAGATGCTGACAGGTTGAGCAACTTGAGATACCGACGCATCATCGACAATTCGACATGAAAACAGATTGCCTCTATCGGACATATTCGGGACTGCCGATGATGGCGGAAAAGGGGTGGCATCACTGCATGGATTTGGCCTTGAATATAAACTCATGTTCAGCCCTTCAGCCTTCAATAAATTGGAAATGCGAACGGCCCACGTGCTCGATGGAATTGACAGCGGCGAATATGCAGGGTTTCAAGCTCGTCCCGAAGCTGGTCTTTGCCGTGGCGCAACATAGTAATTTCCGCAACGGTCTTTGCAGATTGACGGAAAAGGAAATCATCGTGAGCTCCGAGATTCAGGCTCTCAGCTGGGTATCAGGTTAGTTCCACGTGTCAAGCGACGACAAGAAGCGCCGCCGAACAGCAGGAATCGGTTGGCATCAGTTAATCTGTGTCAGAGCTCAAGGTTTGCTAACACTCGCCTGTTCGTCCGAGCCTCAAGGACCATTTGTTGGGTTGATTTTGATACTGCACAGTTCAAGGTTGCATTTGGTTGCAGTCGTCTGGTTCTGGTCGACGAAGCTTGTCTTATGCAAGCCTCCCGCCGGAACGACCTGTAAAAGCTCTAGAAGGGTCGCGGCGCCTCTCCACCGCCAAACACGGGCTTTAGTGGATAAGTTTTGTGCTGTAGATGTAGATCAGTGCAGGGCTATCGGTGTGATGGGGACGAAGACGAGCTGTTGAGGATCGCCAGCGGGGTCCCTTGCCAACAACCAGAGGACTGTACCTGGGGATGCGGCATATTCTGGCCTGTACGTGGCACGGAGAGCGATAGGGGCTGAATTGGAGTGCGAACACCCAGCACGTTAGTACCACAGCCAGGTTGAGGATGGGGAAGTCGAATACTTGTCTCTATCCAACTGCATGTGGCCAAGCACGCCACACATATCGCCACCTTTTCGTGTTCCTAGCGTTGCTCCAACAACTCAATAAAAAAAGACAGATCCAGGGCCCGGCGGGAGAGCACTGGGAGCAGCTATTAATACAGAGCGTTCCCCAGCGGCTTGCATCTTTTGTGCTTTCTGCTCTTTGCTCCTGCTCCTGTTCTCCATCTTCGTGATACCACATTTCCATCTCCGTTATCGCGGGTCACCTGGCCAGCACGTGGGGTAATTGAGCAAACCGCGTCAAGTTGCGCTCTCCTGAACCCTGAAATTTCGTCATTGGCCGAGTCGATCTTTAGGTTCCCCTCCAGCTGCGATCACCGCCTCTTCACCCACACACACTCGGCCCTTCGAAACAAAACTCTGTCCCTCAACTGTGAGCTCATTGTAAACAACACCCAACTCGTCTCCAATTCTCATCTCTTTGCTCCCGCACCTCTACACACAATGGCGTCCAAGCTCAGCTCCGCCATCCCCTCGCACCTCAAGCCCAGTTCGGGCAATGGGAATGCGGACGACTTCAAGCAGCGCCACCACGGAAAGACACAGTCTCATGTGGTTAGTGGTGATATTCCATTGGTTCGTAAGAGATGGAGGAGCGAGCGTGCTCCAATTGCGGCTCCACGAGCAGCGTGCTCGAGCTGGTTCGCGTAACAAGCTTGATATCATTGAATTGATAGCTTTGCGGGAGCCAGCTCGAGCCGTGCTTAGCACGACAATTCAAGTCATGGTTCAACAAGTATGCTAATATGTCAATTCTCTTTTTTCCAGGCGTTCGAAAATACCTCCACTTCAGTCGCCGCCTCCCAAATGCGCAATGCGCTCAACAAGCTCGTGGACACGGTCCAAGACGAAGAGCAGAAGCAGGTTCGTGGTGATACCCAATCTCTACCCACAGAAATGTACCAACAGCAGAATAGCGCTTCGAGACGGAAATGGACAACTTCTTCGCTCTCTTCCGCCGCTACCTGAACGACAAGGCGAAGGGCAACGCCATCGAGTGGTCTCGCATCGCTCCCCCTAAGCCTGAGCAAGTCGTCGAGTACAAGGATTTGGCCAACTCCGAGTCTGTCGAGTTCCTCAACAAGCTCGCCGTCGTCAAGCTTAATGGTGGTCTCGGTACCTCCATGGGCTGCGTCGGTCCCAAGTCCGTCATCGAGGTCCGCGACGGCATGTCCTTCCTCGACTTGTCCGTCAGGCAGATCGAGTACCTCAACCGCACTTACGATGTCAACGTTCCCTTTGTGCTCATGAACTCGTTCAACACCGACACCGACACCGCCAACATCATCAAGAAGTACGAGGGACACAACATCGACATCATGACCTTCAACCAGTCCAAGTACCCCCGTGTGCTCAAGGACTCTCTCCTGCCGGCTCCCAAGTCCGCCGGCTCCCAGATCTCCGACTGGTACCCGCCAGGCCACGGTGACGTCTTCGAGTCCCTCTACAACTCCGGCATCCTCGACAAGCTCATCGACCGTGGCATTGAGGTTGTCTTCCTCTCCAATGCTGACAATCTCGGCGCCGTTGTCGATCTCCGCATCCTCCAGCACATGGTTGACACCAAGGCAGAGTACATCATGGAGTTGACCGACAAGACCAAGGCCGATGTCAAGGGTGGTACCATCATCGACTACGAGGGCTCCGTCCGTCTTCTCGAAATCGCCCAGGTCCCAAAGGAGCACGTCAACGAGTTCAAGTCCATCAAGAAGTTCAAGTACTTCAATACCAACAACATCTGGATGAACTTGAAGGCCGTCAAGCGTGTTGTCGAGAACAACGAACTGGCCATGGAGATCATCCCCAATGGAAAGTCGATTCCGGCCGACAAGAAGGGCGAGGCCGATCTCTCGGTCCTCCAGCTCGAGACTGCTGTCGGTGCTGCTATCCGTCATTTCAACAACGCCCACGGTGTCAACGTCCCTCGTCGCCGCTTCCTGCCCGTCAAGACCTGTTCAGATCTCATGCTGGTCAAGTCGGATCTCTACACTCTCCAGCACGGTCAGCTCGTCATCGACCCCAACCGATTCGGCCCTGCTCCTCTCATTAAGCTCGGCAGCGACTTCAAGAAGGTCTCCAGCTTCCAGAGCCGCATCCCCAGCATCCCCAAGATCGTCGAGCTGGACCACCTCACCATCACCGGCGCTGTCAACCTCGGCCGTGGCGTCACCCTCAAGGGCACTGTTATCATCGTCGCGACTGAAGGCTCCACCATCGACGTCCCTCCTGGGTCCATCCTCGAGAACGTCGTCGTCCAGGGTAGCTTGAGGCTGCTGGAGCATTAGGGCGGATATGGCTGGGTCGGTCTCAGGATCTTTTCCCATGTGCATTCTTCTTTTGCACGCTAAGCATGCATCTTGTAATATTTGCGCCGGTGGTATGCATGATCGTCGAGAAAGGGCCTTCGCGCACGCCCTCCATTAGAGCTTACGATTCCTTTTACTTCTGGTTCTAGCGACGAGATGACGTTCTGGGCATATGCTATTACCCCATGGTGGGCCGTGGCAGATACCCGAGTCTGCATTATGGGATGGGAAAGCAATAGTATGCTGTAGAAATAATCTCTGCACTCTCGCGTCACGTGCCTTATATTTGAGCCCTGTATATGTGACTCGTGCTAGGCTCTCGGTGATGGGCCGATCCCGTGTGAAAGTCTGCATGTGTCTCCACAGGCTGTGTGAGTTTGTCTCTGTACCACTCGCTGCGGTCAATATAGGCTACATGTCGGCAGATGATTATCGCGAGTTGTGAGTTGGTCGGAGCCTTGGCCGGGCTGAGCGCGGTTGCGTGACGTCGGTTGGCAGGGACATCACAGGCATATCTTCTGACAGCCCTCATGTCCAGTTATTATGCTGCCCAAGCTTAGATAATTCACAGGCGTCGGCCTCCAGTCCCAAGACACCCATCATGTCTTCTTCCCTCCTATTGCTATACAACCGTCCGACCGCCTAACCTTCGACTTTGCTCCGACTGGTCGCCAACAACGCACCGTCGCGCGCTCCCATCCGCCAGGCCCAACCGCGGCCGACGTCGAGACGATGACAGAAAACGGCGCTGCCGAACCAGCGGCCGCCGACGTAGAACATAAAGAGGCCCTTCAGTACTGGGGCTACCTCTTCAAAGCCGACAAGTGCGGTACCGACCTCTTCAACAGGCTGCTGGCCGGGATCGCCAACTACATCGTAGGTTATGCGCTTCTACCCAACGCTCCTCCGCAATTTCAGGGTTCAGGATCTCTCTCTGCGGCCTTGTCCATGCTGTTCTGCAAGCTAAACTTTGCCCGTTGCAGCATACGCACTTTGAACCTTCCCATTGTCCCGACCTCTCGCCCTCGCAGCTCGCGGCGTTCTACAGAGCCGTGGGCGGAAACTATGACGCGCTCTTCGTCGAAACGCTGCCGTCCTCCATCGGCTTCATATACAAGTCTCTCGGGTGTATGCACTCGCTGCAGCCAGGTCCCGAGGACGATGGTTACGCGACGCCGTCTGTGCCGGCGCTGAAGAGCAAGGGATTCATAACATGGCAGACGATACAGCTGCTCCTCGGACCCGAGGAGCATGTACCGTTCCTGCAGAATGCTGTCAAGCAATTCGACCTTATAGACCCGGCAGACGGAAAGCCGTTCCCGAAGATGCTACCAAAGGAGGCCTTCCCGGAGCGGCCTGACCAGGCTATGGTGGAATGGTACGACTCTGTGAGTGAGAGGCTCAGGAGGGAGGCTGAGACGGCACACATACAACGCGAAAGAACAGCGGCAGCCAACGCAATGAGTGACGACGATGCTGCTTCCGAGGACAGCCCGGATGGCAGGTCTGAGGCTGCCCAGTACTTCTCTAACCCACTGTACAGAGACCGAGAAGGTAGGCCGGGGATCCTGCGACACTCATCAAGGTCCGTATTCTGGAGTTTTCCTATCAGTCGGCGTCGAACCATTCAGATTGTTGGTGAACTGTAGGTTTCTGCTAGAGCAGAGCTGCGGCCGCCTTTCTTTGCCTCGATTTTGGCAGAGCATTTTTCTGACTTCTCGTCTAGGAATCCTCCACGATCTCCTCGTGAGTATCTATCTGAACGGACACGGGCAGTTGCTGCTGGGGTTCGTCATCTCTGGAATCCGCATACTGCTACTAGGCGCCGTAGTATGCCAGATCGCAATGCGTCTTCCGGAGGAGAGGCAGACATTGATGAAGATATCGCAACTCCTACTGGCCTCCATCCCCGTGCCGCCGCCCGACGGGCATCACCACAGCGAGAGCCACTACGACGAAGAACTCCATCGCCTGGCTCAGTACCTGGCTCAGTCCCTGGGTCTGAAGACGTACAGCCCCCTTCATCTCGAGCGAGCCCGAGGCTGCGTCATCGCAAAAGTCACGAACCTCCCCCAAGTCCCCGGGAGTACTTCCCGCCGTATCAGGATCCACAGCTACGGCGACACTCGGCGCAGGTTCCTGTTAGCGAATTTGGTCCATCGGACGCACCTATCTTCGCGACACATGTGTCACAGATCCAGTCGCCTTCGCCACCCCATTCGCGAGTCCCGTACGACAGAAGGCCAGCGCCACAGAGCAGGCCTAGTTTCAAGCGCAGCTCGAGCTCCAAGTATGTGAACGAGCGACGGCCTCGCCTTTACGGGGAGGTGCCCCAGCGACCGCCGGAAGTGAGAGAGTCGAGAGAGAGGGTCGATAGAACCGACAGAGCTGAGAGGCCTGATGTGCTGAGACAGCGCAGAAGCAAGTCGGGCGGCAAGGAAAGCGATTGGGACAGGGACCAACGCGAAAGAGATAGGGATAGAGAGTGGGAGGTTCGCGATCGCGAGCGACAGCGGCATCGAGAGCGAGATGGCGAGGTGGAGAGGGAAAGAGAAAGGGATAGGGTGCATCATCGTTATGTTGCACCTGTCAGCGGCGTCGGTGGCAGAGCGTATCCTGTTGCGCAACCGTGGAGGCGGTAGTTGGAGGTTGAAGCGTGGCTTTTTGTAACGACTTGACGACTTCTCGGGTATGGGTTCTTATGGGCTGGGCTCTGGTGTGTATACGGGATTGGGTTCCGTTTTTTCCTTGGTGTTTTGGGGCATAGCGATGGGACGGGTCTGCGGGCTTTTCACGAACGATATGAGGGAGCGATTCCCACGCGATCCAGTCCTGCGTTTAGTGATACCCGGATGCAATGAAATGAGTCTTCTTGTTTCCTGTCAAACCCATCCATAGCAATAATTCCACCCTCAGTCTGCTTGCTACAGTTACCTATAGCTACTCCTATATTTCTAGCTAGGTTGGGTGGTTGGGTAGGTAAAGACTTTTAGTATCCTCGCTTCGCTAAACCATCAATATGTACTACGTACGTTCGCCTGTTCGGTATTTAGCTCTCCGATTGGCCACCAAATCACAAGATGCTCTAGCTGGATGCAGCCAGCCACGCTATCCTTAAGATTGCGGGCAGGGAAATCGGACAGGGTGCGGCAAAGGGTCGAGGCGCAAATAACGGATATTGGGTATGACGCCAGCCCGCCTGGGGAGAGCAGCTTGGATGGTAACGTGGAAACATGTTTGCGCGGTGACAGTAGTAAATAACAATCCTGTAGACAGCGTCGTCAGCTGGACAGGGAGTTGTTCCAAATCACAACCCTCATTTATATAGTGGCAGAACTGCTTGCGTGGTCTTCAGCTTGCTCCACCTCCACACGTCCTCAGCCACAGCAGGTTACGGGGGACCCGGTCGTATCGTATCGCCGGGCTGGCCGATCAGCGTCCAGCTCCCGCCGCTGCTGCAAGCTCCAAGAAGCTCGTCCCGAGCAACACCAACCTCCACCACCGCAGCAGCTGCACATCACACCTCTCCTCACCACCACCATCACCCCCACCGAGCTGTGTGTCTCTCGTGTACTTTGAGCGATCCTCAGCTAGAGGTCAATCGCTCCTCTCCCCCTCTGCAATTGGGAGCCCTTCCTTCTTGACCTTCACCCGTGGCAGCTGTTTATACTTTTTCCGACTTCCCTCCATCCTCTTCCTCTCGAGCTCTGCTCTGACCCGCGAACGACACACGAACCGCAACTCCACATAGAAAAACTCCATACAGATCGACTCTCTCACCATGGCGTCGGGCGGCCGAGCCTCGGAGCTCAAACAGCAAGGCGCGCTGGAGGCAGCCCAGGATCCGAACTCTTCTGTTTCGGCGTCGCAGGCTGAGCAGATGGTTGTGGACGAGACGAAGAAGGCTGGGGGCGCGGCTTTCCAGTTCGATCCTAATGCGACGGCTGAGGAGAAGGCTGCGCAAATTGGCGCTGTGAGTACTGCTCTTGTGCGATGTTCGAAGGCTGGGATAATTTGCTAATTATTGGTGTGCGAATAGCGGATCCCTTCAGATTTTCATCACAAGCGTACCCCGAAGACGGCTGTGCTTGCGTCGGATGTGGTGAGTGGTCCAGCTCGTGGAGAAGGTGTAGCAAAATATGGTCGCTGACAATTATAGGACGATGGCACACCGAGTAAATACGACCTCCCAGAACCTACGAAAGCTGGCGTGATTGGACATGCGAGGACTGCGAGCGCTGCGACCAATGGAATACTCCGGAAAGAGGATGCAGAGCAATGGGACCGCGTGGGCTGGGAACCGCGATTCGGCGCTGGCGAAGGCATGGACGATGATGGCGCAACCATGCTTGACCACCAGACGTGGTTAGAAGGCAAGCTCGACGACAAGTTCTTTGGAGACTGGTACTTTAACGCCGGAGTCATCATCTTCGCGTGCTTGAGCTCTTGGGTTGTTGCTGTGCTTGGAGGCGGTCTGGGATGGATCTTTATTGTCATGGCCATCTGCAGCACCTACTACCGCACTTCGCTTCGACGTGTCAGGCGGAACGCTCGCGACGATGTCACCAGAGAGCTCGCCAAAGCCCGCTTGGAGACTGATACTGAGAGCCTGGAGTGGATCAACAGTTTCATGGTCAAGTTCTGGCCCATCTACGCACCCGTCTTGTGTCAGACGATCGTTGCCTCCGTGGACCAGGTCTTGTCTACTTCCACTCCGGCCTTCCTGGACAGCTTGCGGTTGAAGCTGTTCACCCTCGGAACCAAGCCACCTCGCATGGAGCACGTCAAGACATACCCCAAAGCCGACGACGATATTGTCCTCATGGACTGGAAATTCAGCTTCAACCCGAACGATGTTGCAGATCTCACTGCCCGCCAGGTCAAGAACAAGCAAAATCCCAAAGTTGTCCTCGAAGTCCGCATCGGTAAGGGCATGGTGAGCAAAGGCTTGGATGTCATTGTCGAGGACATGGCCTTCTCCGGGCTCATGCGCGTCAAGATCAAGCTCCAACTGCCATTCCCCCACGTTGAGAGGGTCGAGATTTGTTTCTTGGATAGACCTACCATCGACTATGTCTGCAAACCGCTGGGTGGTGACAACTTTGGATTTGACATAAATTTCATCCCCGGTCTGGAATCTTTCATCTCGGAGCAAATCCATGCTAACTTGGGCCCAATGATGTACGATCCGAACGTCTTCCCCATTGAAATTGCGAAAATGCTTGCCGGCAACCCGGTCGATGAGGCCATCGGTGTTCTCCAAATTACTTTCCACGGCGCACAGGGTCTCAAGAACCCCGACAAATTCTCTGGCACCCCAGATCCCTACGCTACTGTGTCCATTAATGGCCGCCAGGAGCTTGCGAGGACTAAGACGGTGCATGAGAATGCCAGCCCCCGCTGGAACGAGACTGTCAATGTGATTGTCACGTCTCTCAGGGATGCGCTGAACATTGCCGTTTTCGACTACAACGAGTACCGCAAGGACAAGGAACTCGGTGTTGCGACTTTCCAGCTCGAGCAATTCGAGAAAGATGATGAGTTTGAAAATCAGCAGCTTGAGGTGGTCGCTGGTGGCAGGCCTCGCGGTGTTGTGCAGGCTGACATTCGATTCTTCCCGGTCTTGGAAGGCCAAAAACTCGAAGACGAGTCCGTCGGACCGCCACCGGAGTCGATGACTGGTATCGCCAAGTTCACGGTCGAGCAAGCAAAGGATTTGGATGGAACCAAGAGTTTGATTGGCTCACTGAACCCTTATGCTGTTCTGCTCCTAAATGGAAAGGAGATTCATATCTCTCAGAAGCTCAAGAGGACCAATAAGCCCATCTTCCCTGATGCCACCAAGGAGTTGCTCATCACCAACCGAAAGACTGCCAAGTTGGGTATCGTCATCAAAGATGATCGTGATCTCGCTGCGGATCCTGTCCTCGGCACGTACCAGATCAAGCTCGACGATATGCTGGATCTCACCACCAAGGGCCAAGAGTGGTACAATCTCGCTGGAGCGAAGACTGGAAAAGTCAAGATGTCACTTCAGTGGAAGCCTGTTGCGCTGAAAGGTGCTCTGGGCGGATCTGGAGGCTATGTCAAGCCTGTTGGTGTCATGCGCCTCCACTTCCAGAATGCGCGTAACTTGCGCAATCTCGAGACTATGGGCAAATCCGACCCATATGCCCGCGTTGTTCTGTCTGGTATTCAGAAGGCTCGCACTGTTACCTGGAAGAACAATCTTAATCCCGACTTTGATGAGGTTGTTTACGTTCCTGTGCATTCTACTCGCGAGAAGCTCATTCTTGAGGTCATGGACCAGGAGAATCTCGGCAAGGATCGCAGTCTCGGTCATGTCGAGCTTGCAGCTGCAGATTACATGCGCCAGGAAGGCGGCGAATACCTCGTCAGTCCGCCCAAGCCAATGTCTGCTGGGCTGATCTTGGGCTCTCATGGTCAGCCAAAAGGAACTCTGAACTTCACTGCTGCTTTCTATCCTACTCTCAACGTCGTTGATCCCGAGGAAGAGGAGAAAGAGACTGCCAGTGGACGCCCGAGCCTCGAGGAGGCGAATGGCATCAAGAGTCTGGAAAGCAAGGATAGGAGCCGCAGTGGTACCATCAGCTCGCTCAATCGAAATGGCTCCATGAACGGCAAGACCGATATGGAAAAGCAACTTGCTATGGGTGAGATGGAGCAGGAAGAGACCAAGGATGTTGCAAAGGAAGCGCCGAAGATCAAGTTGAGTGCTGATGACTTGATGAACTATGGTAAGTTTTTGACATGCCGGGGTCGAGCTTCCACTGGGCATCATGCTGAACAACTTTCTCTTCCAGACTGCGGTCTCATCATCTTCAAGCTCATTGATGGCGATTTCCCTCAAACTGGCTGCCATCTGGAAGTCCTCATGGATGACATGCTGTTCCCTTCGTACACTTCGTCCAAGATCCGATCGAGGCTTACCACCTTCAATGAGAGTATGTTGCATCCTGGTATTTTCTATGTTTCGTACAATTGCTGATTTTCTCATAGCTGGCGACGCCATTGTCCGCGAAATGGACTTCTCAAAGATCACTCTCCGTCTGATGGAAGAAATTGATAAGAAGGGCGAGGGCAAGGATGAGCATGTCATTGCTAAACTTCAAGGCTCTACCATTGAAACGCTGAAGCGCTGTTTGGTACGTACCTCGACCTATTAATAAGGACACTCGACTGACGAACACCAGTACACTGCAACCCAATTGAGTCTCCGCGATGACCGCGGTCACGAAGCCAAGGTCACCGTATCACTGCAATACCTCCCGATCAAGATGAAGCTGGATCCTTCCGAATCGTTCAACAACATGGGTAAGCTCCGAGTCGACGTCCTCGATGCTGCGGATCTTCCCGCCGCAGATCGTAATGGCTATAGTGATCCGTACTGCAAGTTCATTCTTGATGGCAAGGAGATCCACAAGACCGAGACTCAGAAGAAGACGCTACATCCCGCCTGGAACGAATTCTTCGAGACAAACATCCGTTCGCGCACCGCGTCCAAACTCATCTGTGAGCTGTGGGACTGGGATCTCGGCGACAAAGACGACCTCCTCGGCAGGACGGAGGTTCCCCTCGAGATTCTCGAGCCCTTCTCTCAGCAAGAACTCTCTCTCGCGCTTGACGGCAAGAGCGGTACAATTCGTCTGAAGATGACCTTCCGTCCTGACTACGTCACTCGCAGCAGACAGGGCTCTTCGACGTTCCACGGTACGTTCGCGACGCCAGGCAAAATTGTCGGCACGCCTGTCAAGGGTGTCGGTAAGGGTGCTGTCATGGTCGGTGGCGGTGTGATCAAGGGAGTCGGCAAAGGCGCTGGATTCCTCGGCCGTGGCTTCACCCGCCGAAAGAGCAGAGGCGCTGCGCCAGAAGATCTCGAACTCCCGCCAGGAAGTGAGGACATGGCTGGCCTTCCTAGCAACGGTACACGCACACCCAGTGGGGCTGCGCCTGGACAAGCCTACGACGGCCAACCTGGCAGCTCACTCAGCCCCAGTACACCACACAACCGCACCAAGAGCTGGGGCAGCGCGGCGGGCCTATCCCCCGGCGGACCGGAAGGCGGCGTCGCCAACCTCGCTCTCCTCTCGGCTACCGGCTTCCCGGCGGGCGCGAACCTCCGCATCCACGTCAAGATGGAAGGGCCCAAAGGCTCCAAGGAAGTGCACAAGTCCAAAGCCGTCAAGAACGGCGGCTCGCACGAAGAAACCATCTGGAGCTGGGGCGAGCACGAAG
>ML977191.1:122132-150459 GCA_010015705.1 Aulographum hederae CBS 113979
TCAAAGTGCTCTGTTCGGCCGACACGCAGTTCAAGCTCGTCGTCAAGGACCATGCGACGTTTGGCTCGGATGACGAGCTGGGCGAGGCGGTGTTCTTCCTTGATGATCAGGGGTCGGGAGGTGAGAAAACTGTTAGGGTTGGCGAGGGTGTGGTGGTGCTGAAGAGTCATTTCATCCCCGCGGATGTGGCGAGTGTGGCGGGCAGCTCGAGGAGGGGAATGGGTGGGGGCGAGGGGGAGAAGCATCGGCTTAGGAGAGGGGTGTTTGGGAAGAGGGATAGTAGGGAGGGAGCGGGGAGGGAGAGGAGTGCTACGCCCAATCCTTGAAGGGTGGAGGTTGTTCTTGTCAATGGTTGAATGGTTGAACGGGGCCGAGAGTGATGGGGATGCAGTTTCGAGTGCCTGCGTGTTGTGCGCTTGCTTTTCCTTTCACTTTTTCCCCTTCCCACCTATACCTATTCCCCTTACCTTGTTCGTCTTGTTGATACCACATCCCCTTTCTCATTACTCCTCTACTGCCCAAAACCTTGTCCCTTTCCTCTCTTCTCTTTCTCTGCCAAAAACGGGATGGATGGAGGGTTTGACTTGGTCTTTTATTGACAAGTCGAACCTTTTTTGCAGTGGATTCTGGATTACTTTACTTTGCTTTATGCCTATGATTAGTCTTAATGTTGAATATACATGCTTCTTGCGAGCTAGTGTTGGTGTGAGAGGTGCGTGAGTGACGTGGAATGGACGGGCGGTAGCTTTGCGTCTATTCAATCTTGTAGTAGACAGTGGCAGCCCGTTTTGCTCCCAAATAACCTTAGGCACGTGATTGTTTTCCTTTTCCTGCTTGATGCGGAAGTGATGGTGGCGCAGCTGCATGCAGACGAGGCGCAGGGGAACTTGATCTTGAATTTCTGGCGGCCTCTCTTCCAGTGCGAGGCTGATGATGCCTTGATGTCTTTCGACTTCATCGGCCAGATTGAATGGTCTTACTCTTCGCCTGTCTGTACCATTGTCATGCTACCACGAGGTTTTCGCATAAACGCGACGCAGGCTACAAGCGTTTGGTGATTGGAATACGCTTGGTAAGGGAAACAGCTTTCACACTCCCATTCTCCTGGTTGGCCAAAGAGACGAAGGATATCGAATGTCCCCGAGATTCATTCATATTCAGTGAAAACTAATTACCATCTAGGGGTTCTGGCAATAAAGATGGGATCTCTCCCAATGCATACGCCGGTCTTCTGGCGAGACGATCAACCTTCTAAATGGCTACTCCTATGGTTCAGCTTGATAGCCGGAGCTACTCTCATATTCTATCACTTCCGAGTCTCAAAAGTCCAGGCTCCAAAGGTCGGTGTATGGCTCGACTGGCTCGACTGTATTCGCTTCACCTTCTTCCATCGCAAATACCGTTACGAAGCACTTCCGAGCGACAAGCATTGCATCAGGCTCGTAAGCATCGGCCGCGGATCCGGACCATTGCAAGTTTCTTTACGAACCGTTGTTCTTGACGACGCTACCTTGGACTCGGAATTCGACGCGTTGTCGTACACATGGGGCCATGCTTTTGATCTGGATCCCACTAGCTGGTCACGCAGATTTTACGGAGATGACTCGCATAGGCTTTTTCCGATCTGGGTTAATGACGGATCGTATCTACTCGGGACTCGCAATCTAGTCCTTGCGCTGATAGAGCTTCGTCGACGGGGCCGCAGAGGCGAAATATGGATTGATGCGCTTTGCATCAACCAAGACGACTTGGCTGAGCGGGCGGCCCAGGTGGCGAAGATGGGTCGCATTTACCTCACTGCGCGGGATGTGTCTGTCTGGCTGGGGCCAGAGACGGAGGACTCGAGCTTGGCTATTCAAGTCGTTCGAGACATATCCGCTATGCAAAGAAGTGGTATCCAGGAAATCAAACAATTGGCGCCTTGGAACCCCATTTTGACTTCGAAATACGGCTTTCGCACTCTGGACCTGGAAGATGTGCGCTCGTACGTATCGCTCGTTTCGAGGAGTTGGTTCAGTCGGGTCTGGGTTATTCAAGAGACGGTGCTCGCGGCGAATCCGATTTTCATCTGTGGGAGGGAAAATATATCCTGGCGAGATTTGGGCGGTGCGGTCACATTCCTCAAGGATGGCTTTTGGGAGGAGACAATCATCGCGATAGGACTAAGCGGCGAAAAGCAGCGAGGAGAGGAGCATCTCCCCGGCTTAGCCATCAGCGCCATGACCATGTTCAGAGTGATTCGAGCTGTGGATTCCGAGTGGCGCCCTACAAGCATACTTTTAGGTCTCCGGTCACTCAAAGCAATGGACCCGCGAGACAAGGTCTATGCAGCCATTGGACTTGTTCCGGAGAGTCACAGTGGTGTGCTCCTTCCAGAGTATCAACAGCCTGTTTCACGGGTGTATACTCGCGCTGCCAGATCGATAATCGATTGTGAAGGAGAGCTCAGTCTTTTGTCCCTGGCTGGGCAACGAAGTCTGGGGAAACAGATTGATCTCCCATCGTGGGTTCCGGACTTCTCCGCAGGTTCAACGGATCCAATTGCGTGCAATTCAATAGCCAAATACAAAGGATGCGAGCGCTGGATGGCCGACAAAGGCCGTCACATGCTACGTGTGACTAAAAGTAGCCTAGAATCCAGCATACTCAAGGTTGCCGGTGTTTCATTTGATGAGATAGTGGATATAGGAGAGGATTCGAGCGCGATCGGGGACCACTTGGGCATGGAAGAGATATTCGCCATGACACTTAGACTAAACAAAACATACTTTACCGGCGAAGACCGGACAACAGTCTTGTGGCGAACCCTGATGAGCAACCGCTCAGGAGAAAAATCAGATTGGATACCAGGATCCAACGTAGGTGATGGATTCCGCGACTTCGTCCTGCTAGTGAACACATTTAATATAGGGCCTACATCTGCTACCGAGAAAAATTCCCGGTGCCCTGAACCCGCGGTGCTCGCAAGGACTCGCAAACTGATTGCCTGTCTTCATGACGCAGACCAGAGCCCGTATCTCTCAAGCAAGCACGATTTCGACTCTGCCAGAAAGATTCGGAACGAAGACCCCTGGCAGATTTCGCAGGCCTACGAAGATTGCCTCAACGCACGCAAGGCCGGTTGTCATTCTTTCATGCCCCTTTACCAGCCCGTATATTTCGGGCGAAGACTGATCCGCACGCGGAAGAATTATCTCGGCATTACGGCCAAGTCGGTGCGACCAGGTGATCAAGTTTTCATCCTTGCTGGGCCGAGACTCCGTTTGTGCTGCGCCCGCGCGGGGATGGCGCGTTTGAGGTGGTCAGGGAAGCATATGTTCATGGGATTATGAATGGTGAGGCTGCTGAGGGGGATGCGGAATTTGAGGTTATTGATTTGAAGTAGCGACGCGTAGCGCGTTGAGGGCGTTGTGGCACTGATCTGGGATGGCGCCAGGTCGAACAGCTGCAATCTAAAGATGATGTTGAGGGTTGAATGGAGGAGAGTGCGGAGGGGAGTGCTTGAAGCAACCTCGGAGCTCAGAAGGACTAAGAGATTGGTGTGACCGTTAAGATATCACAGAAAATAGGTCTAACTGGGGTGAGGTGGTTGCCTCAATAAGAAAGAAATAAAATGAGTCAATATAAGCGCCGTAAACCGGAGAAATTTCATACTAACGAAAAGGGAGCCCACGTGGTAGAGTGGTTAGGACTTTCTCTACAACTCTTTGACGCCCCGCCGGGTCCAGAGTTTCCATACGTGCTAAGATGACCTTCGGCCGAAAAAGGGAGAGTGGCTCCAAAACAACGCGCAGGCCGAGCCTATGAATCACGGCCCGTTGTGATTGTGTGAGACCAGGGCTCATTAGAACCTGAGGGTGTCGGGAGTCAACCGCATCTCAAAACAGACCGGGTGAGGCTGTTCTTATACCCACAATCATCCGCTCTACTACTGAGGGGTGGGTTAAGTTTTGCCACTTTTGGCGATTGTTGTTTTGGTCCAGGATGGAGGCGCGGAGGCGGCAGTGGCATCTTTTTTTTTGCTCTATTTCTTTTTGGTCTGTAGGTTAGCGCCGCCCTGCTATATGTCTGAAATATCTCTTTACTCTTGGGTTTGACTTTGAATCAGGCGGTTGAATTAGTATTTGGGAGAGTTGAAGCATTTTTAGTCGTCGGTCTCCGCGGCGGGAAAGGTCTCTGATCCTCGATGCCGATCATCCGTGGGAGGTTCGAACATTGCTTCTTGAATACGTATGACTTAATAATTAGGAGTGCAAAAGCTTGTTCGTTTCTTTCGACATCCCACCGCTATAACGAAGAAGTAGTGCAGTTCATAGTCAACCTTCAAGTTGTGAAGTTGGACTTGGACTATTATGTCGGGCCGGAACATTGATTATGCGGACTCCCGTAACAGATAAAAAGGCACGTGATGCGATGCAGGAAAATGATCCTTATCTTATCGCAGTCTCTCCCCATCTTTCACCACACTCACGTCTTCCATTCGTTCACCTTCAAGATCCCTAATGGGACCCCATCTTCAGATCTTGCAGCTATTCTTAGCCGGAAGCTTCGATATCATTGAGCTCCCCATTCCAATGAAATAACCCAAGGACGAAGTTTTGTCACGATTCTCCTGTCATTAACCCCAGCGCGTCTTGCAACCCGACGCGTCGCAACTCACGGTATTCTTCATCGTCCGTCCCCCTCCACTATCTCTTTGATCCTATCGCGATATCTTCAAGTTTCGTAGCACAATCAAGTCCACAGGCCAGAGTCCCGCCAATTTTCTCTCGTGATGATTCGTCGACTTTGGGCTTACGCGCCCACGACCTCTCGACGCGCTCTGTCCTGTTTCACCTGCGGCCCGGTCTTAGCCCTCCTCAACACCCAGTCTTCTGAATGTCCAAGCAACCACACTGGCTAGCGGCACTGTGACTGTTTGCTTCATAGTTGCCTGCTCACTGCTGCGTTGTTCTGGCGGCAGAAATCAGGACTGGGATAGCGTGTCAGTGCTGTTTGATGTCGACGCCGTTTTTGGCCTTTTTGGTCGCCTAGGTAAGCTGATGTGATGTTTCGACTCTGGGGGCGAGTAGGTGATCGATGACTTTATAGATGGAAGACACGCTCGCGGCCTGTAGGTTGTCATCTGCGAGTGTTGTGCCAATTTCTCTCTCTTTTGTGTGACTCTCTTTTTACGCTGTGCAATTTGCCTTAGTTGAGTTTCTAGTATGAGCTTTTCATAAGCCGTTTTATTTTCTGCACTTTCATTCCCTAGACGGACATTACACTATCGTTTTCTCATTCCAAGATGCTGGCCGTCATTTCTCTACTTAATATTTTGGCGACTTCGGCTTTTGCCAATTGCCTTCACGGAACGTCGCGTGTTCCTCGAACTCTTACACAAGATGGAAAAGTGCATGTCAGCAAATTTGGTTATTCCGGTGCCCAAGGTCCGGTGAACTGGAACAACCTCGCTGCGGAGAATGAAGGCTGTAGCACCGGTACATCTCAGTCTCCGATCAACCTGGGTAGATGCTCGCTTCTTAAGCATTCATAATTCTTCGCTAATGCCTCGACAGATTGCAGTCTCCGCTCGACTGCTAAAAGTCCTTTTGTTGCCATTGCAAACGTGCAATCAGCCGAGATCGAGAACATTGGCACGGGAGTCGAAGTGCTCGTCAACGGATCAACGGGCTTCAATGGAACGAACTACCTCTTGAAACAAATTCATTTTCACACGCCGTCGGAGCATCGAATCAATGAAGAGTACTTTCCGCTGGAGATGCACATGGTCCATGAACCGGCTGGTAGGTCGATACACCTCAGACTCGCCAGATAATTCTTGACGACATGCCACTGACATTTCTACCAGATCCCTCGTCCGGTCAAATGATGATCATGGCCGTCCTCTTCGAGATGTCGTCAAATACCACGACTCAACTCTTGACAAGCATTACCAAGAGCATGTCCCAAGTCTCCGCCCCCGGCTCAATCGCCACGACCGGCCCGCTAGATTTCGTCGAGCTGGATGCCCATCTTGCAAGCTCTACTTTCCTTGTATATAATGGATCCGCATCCACGCCTCCTTGTTCTGAAGACATCCTGTATCTTGCGGCTGAAAAGGCACTTCCAGTGGACGTCCAAACTTTCAACACGATAAAGAAGGTTGTCAAGTTCAATTCGAGGTATACGCAGAATGCTCCAGGGAAGGAGAACCTTTTGAGGCTTCAGGCTCGGCATGGTGGTGGTGGGGAAGAGGGTCAGGGGCAAGATGGCCAAGATGGTGGTGATGCCAGTGGTCAACAAGAGCAAGGTGGGCAGCAGCGAAATGGTGGTGAGCAGGGTGGTCGAGAGCAGGGCGAGCAGCAAGAAGGAGACCAGCAAGAAGGAGACCAGCAAGAAGGAGACCAGCAAGAAGGAGACCAGCAAGAGGGAGGTGCACAGTATGGACAGGCTGGCCAACAAGACCAGTCTGGCGAGCAAGAGCAAAGTGGTCAACAACAAGAAGATGGTCAGCAAGAACAAAACGGCCAAGAGGATGGACAAGGACAAGAAGGAGAACGTGGCGGAGGTTTCGGTGGCCACGGACACGGCCAAGGAGGTAGTGGTGGTGGCGATGGTGGTTTTGGGGGTTTCGGAGGTGGTAGCAGGCATAACGGACAGGATGGACAAGGCGATCAACAAGAAGGAGAAGCTAACGGTGACCAAGGGGGTAGAGGTGACGGCCGAGGAGAACAAAACGAAAACAACTCCACCGAGTCAACCGCGATTACATCTGTCGAACAGACATCAACAGTCATCGAACGCATCACCTCCATCATCACGATCTCGGCCATCGCGCAATCCGGTTCCGTGGTCTCCACCAGCCTCGTCGCAAGCGTCGCTCCAACCGCAAGCGCGGGCCCGGCCCAAGAAAGCGCTCCGCCCTGCGAACAGTCTTCAATCTCCTCTATATCCTCCGCACCACCGCCCCCTCCACCCCCTCAACCTGCCGCTCCAGCTACTTTGACCTTCGTCGTCAGCGGCTCTGTGACAGCAACCATCACGACGCTCGCCACGACCATCGGCGCTCCTCCGGCAGCCGATTCCTCTGCCGAGGAAAGCGCCCTTCCAGCATCCTCTTCTATCTCGTCAAGCGAAACTTCAACCCCAGAAACCTCAGTCCTCTCTTCAGAAACCGCACTCCCAAACATCATAACCATCACCGAACTCGACGGCCGTCCCGTCTCCTCAACCATCATCGCCACCATAGCCGACCCCTCGCAAGCTACCCCAGCGCCTGCTCAAACGTCATCCGAGGCTCAGTCCAGCAGCGAGGCTTTGCCTTCCGAGGCGCCTTCGTTCGCGCTGGCGCCGGATGCGCCGCCGGCGGCTGGGACGGTGTCGGAGCCGTTGCTTGATCCGACGGAGACGGGGAGGCCGCGGGGGGACGGGCTGGGGAGGCTTATTACGATTACGGAGGTGGCGAATGGGGGCTTTGGGGGGGTTGCGCCGACTAGTGTTGTTGCTACTTTTGTTTGAGGGGGATGGAATGGGGGAATTGTCTTGTTCGTATGGGTTTGGTCGCTGGGGTTGGGTCATGGTTTTCCATTTGGGCGAAGGGGACAGCTGGAGATGGAAAATGTTCTATACCACGAGTATTGTCAGCGCTCTTGTTTTCAGATACTCTGCTTATAGCTAGCGTCGTATGTTACGATCTTGTCCGTTACCTTGAGAGGGTGACCATCCGTAGGACAAACGGTAGAATCACGTGACTCTATTTTGTCAGCCCAAGCTTGAACTTTCCACTCCCTCTTCACAGCTTCCATCCACATATTCGAGTTTCTACTCTACCACTTTTCCATTCGTTCGCAACTGAATTACGGACTGACTTCACGTCTAATCAAGCTTTGCACGGTGCACACGTTAGAGCTTAATCTCATCTCCGAGACTCGTTAAGCCGGTTTCGGATGATGTATCTACAGGCAAGGCGAAGCGATGATGGCATTCCAATCTTTAGCTTCTTGCATACAGCCACGGCTCCATGCAGAGTGACGATTATTCATCCTTTTGGCCCTCAATATCTCGTCCCGCTGTGTCGGCCTGCTGCAATGAGGATGCCGCCGGTACCGATGCACGTGGTAAGCAGTCTGGTTTGTATTCGTTCGGTACCTGCAGATCACGCTTTCTTCCACTTCGTTGCTCCACCCGTTCGAACGTCAACCGACGATGCAACGACGCCGCTTACATCGACGGCATATGCGTGAGAAGGAATGGAGTATATAACTAACCGTGCGGCCATCGCTGTTGACAGCTTCGATCGGTTGGGCATCTGGAGCTGTCAATCGTCGACCATGGCCGCAATGAGGAATTTCTTGGTGGCTGCCTCTGGCATGTCCACTTTTCTCGGATACTGTTCAGCGTCTCCCTCTCAAGCTTCCATTTCCTTGCCTGGAGCTTCGACTTTTGTTGCTCCGCCGGGTTTTCCTACGTCTGCTTTCTCGTCTTACTACATCTCTCCCGCTTCTCCTACGGCAGAACCACAGCCTGCGATTTATGATCCTGTGTTGGGGTTTACATATCCGTTGAATCTGACGGACCCGAATACGATACCAAGCTCCGACCCAGATCCGATCTTCTTTCCTGTGGCCAAGGGGCATTTTTCCGATGAAGAGGCTGCCGCGTTCGTGAAGGAGGTTGTCGCCAATGTCACGAGCGTGATCACGAATGGCGCGGGCCAGAGCAATTGCACGGTATGCAAAGCAGCTCTCGTAGCCGCAAAGCCAGCGGCCGAATATGCCCCGTCCTTGGTGCCAGATGCCATGGTTGAGCTTTGCACCTCCTTGGGATTGCACTCGGCCGCGACCTGCGAAGAGGACTTTACTGCAACCACCTTCGGCGCAATCTGGACTCAAGTTCTGTATTTCGCTGATGTTGCAGGTCTGGACGGAGATTTTATCTGCAATTCTCTCAGCTCGAATTTCTGCCCCCGTCCTGAGACCTCTCCGCTGGATACGTCGTCGCTGTTTCCCAAACCGAAGCCTGCGAACGCCAAAGCTCCCAAGGCGAGCGGGAAACGTGTGAAGGTGCTACATATGTCGGACTTCCATCTTGATCCTCGATACGCCGTGGGGAGTGAAGCAAATTGCACGACTGGACTCTGCTGTAGGACCAATAGCAATAACAGCGCTCTCCCTAATGGCGATATTTCCATTTCAGCTTCGCCATACGGATATTTTGAATGTGATACTCCGTACGATCTTGGCTTGGCTGCTCTTCAGGCAGTTGGACCCATGACGGGAACGAAGAAACCATCGCACTCGAAAGCCAAACCTCAGTGGAGGTCCGCACCCGGCGGTCATGGACATGGTGGTGGGCCTCATGGAGGTTACGGGAAAGGTTCGCCATGGGAGGGGGATTCTCTCGCCTGGACGATATACACTGGTGATCTCGTCAGCCACGACCCCCAGTCTGAGCTATCACGTCTCTACACCGAATACGCCGAAACGAGCATCTATGGAATGTTCAAGCACTACATCAGCGGTCCCGTCTTCGCTGCCCTCGGAAACCACGACAGCAACCCTGAAGCCATTGATGCGCCCCACAGTCTCCCTGGCCCCCTTGGCCAGCAACAGAGCTGGAACTACGACCACGTCGCCGGCCTCTGGCTTCACGAAGGCTGGCTTCCCGAATCTGCCGCCACAGAAGCGCGCCTTCACTACGGCGGCTACTCCGTGAAAAACCACTTCGGCCTGCGCATCATCACCTTCAACTCGGATTTCTGGTACCGCAGCAACTTCCTCAACTACATCAACACAACAAACCCAGACAACAGCGGCATGTTCGCGTTCATGATCAGCGAGCTACAAGCCGCCGAGGATGCTGGCGAGCGCGTCTGGATCGTCGCTCACGTCCTCAGCGGTTGGGACGGCACAAATCCACTCCCGAACCCTTCAAACCTCTTCTACCAGATCATCGACCGCTACTCCCCACATGTCATTGCAAATGTCTTCTTCGGCCACACCCACGAAGATCAGGTAATGATCTACTACTCCAACAATGGCACCGTGCAATCCGCCGATACCGCGCTGACAAGCGGTTGGATCATGCCCTCCGTCACTCCTCTCACAAACGTCAACTCAGGCTTCCGCGTCTATGAAGTCGATACTGGCGATTTCAACATCTACGAAGCATTTACCTTCTACTCAAACGTGTCTGCCTACTACGCCGCGGATTTTGATCCGGCAACCACAGGCCCGACGTTCGAGCTCGAGTACTCGACACGGGAGGCATATGGCGGTGCAGCGAACTGGCCCGAGGACGCGCCGCTTAATGCTACATTTTGGCATGCGGTGACGGAGGCGATGGAGGAGGATCCTGGCTTGGTCGAGACGTTTAATATGTACCAGGGCAAGATAAGTGTGCAGACGCCGAATTGTACTAATGTCAAGTGTGTGGCGGCGAAGATTTGTTATATGAGGAGTGGGAGTGTTGCGTTGGGGAGTTTGTGCACCCAGGGGTAAGTGAATTTTTCTGACTTCGGGAATCCGAAGAGCTGTTAAGATGCCAGAGGATTGATACTGACGCTTTTTTGCAGGTTCGGATCGGTGCAGAGTGCTTATCCTGGATCGTAAAGCAGAGACAATTCTAGAAAGATCACGTGATCTGACACTTGACTTAATAAAACATTTCAAAGACAAGCCCATCACACTCATCAGCAATTAAATCGCCCATCCCATCAAGCTCGTCGGAGGTTTTGATGTTTCATGCGCTTCCATTAAGTCACTCGAAAAGCCGACGTCTAAAAATCACGTGACCTCAATCCCTCCAGAACCAGCTCGACACGGCAAGGCAGGCAAGTACCGCATGGAGTAAAAGTCTCTAGAACCAGATCCAATCCGCATAAGATTTTGGTCCCAATCCCAGATGGTCTCAGCCATCACAACTTGACCATACTCATATTAGTTCCTGTTTCCTTCAAATACAATTTTCTCTCATCTCAGCTTTCCTTCCAATCCTGCTCAAGTCTTTAAACAGTGGGCCAGCTTTGCATGGGGAGAATGAGGACTTAAACGAGCATTGGAAGCGGAATGAAGTCACGGACTAGGGACCAGCAGCGCAGGAATCGGGGACACACGACGAGCCCGGAACTTCTCCCTTTGTCCATATTGCGTCATTGGAAAGAGGTCAAAGAAATTTCCTGGAGGTCTTGGGTCTGACAATAAACAGTAACTATCAATGTTCAAAAATGCAGTCGTATAGAACTTTCGGAGGGCTTGCAGTTCAAATTGAGCGGATTATGGTAAAATGTTCCTGTCAACACCAGCCAGAAGAAGGGAAACTCCAATTGTGGTCAAGCGAGCGTGTCAATCCACCGAACTAGAGATTTTTTGAAGTCACGGGGATCAACCTGAGGATTGTTTTTGAAGTCCATCCCGTCTTCATGAAGCGGCAAGATCACGTGCTCCGTTTTCATCCAACAGTCATGGTCCATCACAATCACACGAAAATCACAAAGACGCCATCATTGTTTTTTCAACTGAGTTTTCATAGTCAAGCTAAGCAACTATCAACAAGAAAGAAAGAAAGCACAGAAAAGCAAGTCAGCAAAAGCCAGACTCAAATGCCATCACAGCTGCAGCTGCAGAAAGTCCCGCCTTCGCCATATAAGCATGCAAATAGCACGTGGAAATAGCAAGAATCCATCCATCGCCATGTCAAATGCCGAAAAGAAAGAAATCCGACTACCGCCGTTGAAAATGCTGAGGAAAGAGCCACCCCACAATGATGGCGCCAGGACTTTTCTGCGTTTCCAAATTCGCAATCATAACGCCGGTTCATCCATTGATCCGTTCTGTCCGTCCATCCCATAACCATAGAAAATGTAGTAGACCCAGGCCTCCTGAGATGGTTGACGCCGTTGGCTATGCAAAGGGTATATTTCATCAATCATCCGAGATCCGTCATGTCTCGTTAAGTCGTCAAAAAAGTTCAAAAATGCAAGAAAGTGAAAGGGAGATAGGTGAATGTGTAATGCAGTAAAATGATTGAAAGTCGCTAAATGTCATCTCCGTCCTTCAGGACGAGAGATGATGCAAATGCAAATCGATGATGAAAAAAGGAATTTCGTACAGCTGCCTTATGTCTAGGCATGGAAGCGGAGATGGCGCCTGTGTGGGCCTCCGGCACCAGCACCAGTACCGGGCACGAAATTACCAGGAGCAGCACCAGAGCCCGGAGAGAAAGGAGCAGCGGGAGCAGAGGGCGCGACAGGAGCAGTTGGGGCAGCACCATAGATGGTCGTGGTGGCCATGACGGTCTGAACAACAGTCTGGACGACGGTCTCGGTGATGACATCAGAGGCACCAGAGCCAGGATTGGCGACAGGCGCAGAAGAGATGGCGGGCGGAGCTGGGGGAGCTGGTGGCGCTGGAACAGTACCAGTAGCAGCAGGAAGCGAGGCAGAACCCGAAGCAGCAGAGGAGCTTTCGGAACCAGGAGTACCGGCGAAAGCGTCTTGTGTGAGGTTCGAAGCGCGATTGGTAAAGTCTTTGACAGCGGCCTTCTGGACGTCTTGCAGGATGAGAGGTTTGATATCGACGGCAGCCTTCGCTTGACCAGCGGTGGAGCCGACGGAGATCTCCTGGCAGGTCGTGTAGAACTCGTCCTTGCCCTTGGGAAGACCAGGATCGACGTTTGGCTTGGTGTGCCAGTCCCAGACCCAGTAGACGGTGAGGTCGCCGTTGGCAATATCCTTGGGAATTTGGAAGTTGGACTCGCACCATTGCTCGTTCTTGCTCTCAGCCTGGCCCGGAGTTGGGTTGGGGAACTTGGCCTGGCGGTTGGTCGAGATGGGAGAAGCGTTGATCTGGTAGCAGCGGCCGTCGTCGAAGTTTTGCTGGGTCAGGAGCTTGCCACGGCGATCACCGCCCTTGCCGTCGGCAGTCCACTTCAAGACCTCGGTGAGCTTCTCGTCGTTCTTGGGTTGGGTGGTGGCGAAGGTGTAGACGGTGCCGCCAGAGCCTTCCTTGCCAGCCTGGTTCTGCGGGAGGGTGACATGGCCATTTTCGAGATACTTGAGGGCGACGTAGTTGCCGGCCTCAGCGGTGAGCTTGGGGTAGCCAGCAGTCTGGTTGCCGGCGGTACGTTGGCGAGGACTGCAGAGGAGATCCTGATCGGTAACGCGGGAGCGGCCGGCGGAGTTCTGGGGAAGCTGATAGGACATGAAGGGGTCTGCGCCGACACCAGCTTGGCGGGGGAAGTAGCCGCGAGAGTAGCCTGGGTTGCCGACATATGAGCCGTTCTCCGAGATGACCTGGCTCTGCTCAACCCAGGAGTGAGCGGAGACAGAGGAGGTGAGCGCGAAGACGGCGGAGAGGATGGTGAGCTTCATGATGAAGACGTATAGGGATTTGGTATGAGTTTTGATGTTTTGCAGAGTGTTGTGAGTCTTGAATGATGGCAGTGGTGGGCTCGGTCCGGCGAGCTCGTTTGTGTGAGTTTGTGGTATGGTCGAAAAGAGAAAAAAAGACCGTCAAAGGGAAGCTGGGCCTATATAAGCAGGCAGTGAGTGTGAAGTTATAGACAATAAGTGCCAGTCAATGGTGGAGGTTATTGTTCGAGTAGTGAATAGACAATGAGAGGTGACAATGGTGGAGGTTGAAAGAGAAGAGTCACAATGGTGGTGACAGTGACAATAGTGGAGGTAGCAAAGGCAGGTAGCAACAAAGGAAGGAAGTTTAGCCGAGTTAACTCCGCAAACGAAGGGAAATGCTGCGCAGTGACGGAGTTAAGGTGCAGTTGCCAGCAACAATGGAAAGTTGCCTGCAACAATTCAGAAGTGAAGTGCCAAGCCAGCAGATGTGGGAGCCCATGAGGTTTTTCTACCACGTTCAAGGAAACGGAAGATGAACGGCGAAACGACTTGGGTGAAACTGCAACGAAGAAGTGTCACAGGAGTGTAGAAGGAGTCATGTCCAATGGGAGCATTTTCGTTTGGTGGCAGCCAAACAAGCGGTCCTGGAATAGGAGCGTGGCGGAGGTTCGTGAGGCCTGTAAGCGCCGCAGCTTGGTTGGAAGTGAACCCTGCACTCCACACAAAATTGCTCGACCCTGCGCGGGTAGTGCAGATCCTTAGATTCAAGCGGAATATACAAGCCGTTCATCAAGAATTTTTTGATACATTTGGCCCTCCAAGAAATTTCGTTTCTGCCTGTTCGGCTGTTTGACGTGAGAATCCACACGTCCAAGGCTACAAATCTGCGTCCAGATGCAGCCCGGGAGCGCCGTAGCAGCTATCCACCTACCAGACGGCTAATTGGACGCTAGAAAACAGTTCTTCAAGAGGTAAGAGGTAGCCTGTCACTTTCTCTTGGATAGCGGACTTTTGGGTAATCCTTTCGCTTTAGACGGCGGATTCGATCCATTTCGTTTCTGCCTATCCGGCTGCTTGACGTGAGAAACGACACGTCCAAAGCCACAGATTTGCATCCAGACGCAGCCCGGGAGCGCCGCAGCAGCTGTCCACCTACTAGACAGCTAATTGGACGCTAGGAAATGGCACTTTTAGAGGTGAGTAGCTTGTCAACTTTTCTCTTGGATGGTGGAAATCGAGAAATTTTGTTTCTGCCTATTCGGCTGTTTGACGTAAGAAACGACACGTCTAAAGCCACAAATCTGCGTCCAGACGCAGCCCGGGAGCGCCGCAGCAGCTGTCCACCTGCCAGACGGCTACTTGGACGCTCGGAAATGGTACTTCTAGAGGTAAGTAGCCTGTCCCTTTTTCCTTGGATGGCGGGATTTTGAAGATCCGGAGGAGACTAGGCTGCCACCTTTTGCTTTAAACGGCGGTTTTCAACGTATCTTGTTTCTGCGTGTTCGGTTATTCAATGTGAGAAACAACATATCTAAAGCTACGAATCTGCATCTGGATAAAGCCCGGGAGCGCTATGGTAGCTTTCAACCTACCAGACGGCCAATTGGACGTCGGGGAATGGTACTTCTCGAGGCGAGTGGCCTGTTACTTTCCCCTTGGATGGCGGACTTTTGAACAGCCAGAGGAGACTAGGCTGCCATCCTTTACTTTGGACGGCGGGTTTCGACCCATCCGAAGGTGAAATGGACATCTTCCTCTACTTTGATATTGGAGTTCTGACCTTCCGTAGGCGAATAGGCTTGTTGTCTCTTTCAGCTCTGGAAAGCGAATCTCTCATGTCAAGCAGAAATCAGGCCCTGACAACGCAGACTTCGAATGCCACTTTTCCCATAGAAACGACATATCCAAGGGCTGGCTCTGCATTTGGACGCAACCGAGGAGTCCTCCCGCCGCTTGTCAAATGCCAATTCGATGCATTGGATGTTCGAAGACGGGTTTCTTGGAAGCGAACAGTCATCTCTCTTAGCCCTAGACGGCCCGATTCTAACCCTACGGCGGTATCCAGACATGTCTTTCTGGCTGTTAGACGCGAGTTTTACCAGAGAAACGACGCGTCTAGGAGGGTGCCGCCGCCTCCAAACGCAGTCGGGAAGCAATGCAGGAGCTTGTCATCTGCTGATTCGGCACGTTGGACGCTCGAAAACCGACCGTTTGGAGAGAACCAGACGTATCTCTAGGCTCTCAACCCTGGATGCTGGAAACCAAACCTTCCGAAGGGATCTCGCTTGTCCTATCATGGCTGGACGTTGGGGGTTTGGCGTTGCGGAGCGGTCCGGAGTGTCTTTCAAAACTCGACCATCTCTTGTTCGCGTCTTGATGGTGTTTCAAAGGAGACAGGAAGTTCGTTTCCATAGGAGATGGTACTGTTCTTCCAGAAGACAAGGGCCCAGAGTCCCATCTCAAACAAAGAGAGAACAGTCATACATACTTCATAGCCCGTACACGCAACACCAAACCGGTGTTGGCGGTGTGGAACTCGTGTCTATAGCAGTTGTCGTGCCACGCGGCGGAGACATTGTACCCGTTCGCTGGGGAGTGGGCGTTTCCACAGCGCTTGAAACCAAAGGGCAGAGGCCAACATGAGGTAGTGCGACAATGACAGCGCCAGCGACCCGCCGTGCAGGCCGTGCAGGCTGTCAACAGTGACAGATGCGAGTCTGACCAAGGCGAGGCCGTTGGGTGAGGTTGGAGTTGAAGGAGGACGCGTTTCACGTCGGGTGGAGAGTGTCGCGTCGTTGGCCACCGCCGAGTGTTGGAGTAGGCTGTAGGGCTGACATGGGGCGCTTAGCCTCTACACCTTCCACGTGACCCTCTTCCCCTGGCCTGTGCGTGCAACGGCTATCGTGAACTCGTGACTGCCGTCCCTGACTCGCGCCTCCGACCTCGTGGAAAGCTGCACACGACCATCTCTTATATTCATTTCGCATTGCATTGTGTCGTTCCTACGCACATGGCCCAATTGACTGTGGGGGGCATGTGGAAGGCGTCAAGACGCGTTGCACCCGCTGCAGAGCGTCTCATTCCCTTCAGATGCACCACTCCTCTCATCAGTCGGAGGGCGTTTTCAGAAGTACCTTCTGCTGGGGGGCATTCTGCCGACAGAGCGTATGATGGTGGAGCATCGATGGACTGCCTCCGGGCCCATCCAAGCCTAGGCCAGTTCAATGCGGTGTTGAAGAAGCTGGCAGTAGTCCAACAACGAGATTTCATCCCGTTCGAACAGTGGCCTGAGGACATCCAGTATCATGCTTGTAAGGTCACGTGTTGTTTGTAAAACGTCAATCCATACTAATGTAACAGGAAGCATCGCTGTTTCCCCATGGCTGCCGGGCTTTCACCGCAAAGAATGGCAGTATAGACGAGCTCCCTGACTTGCACTCCTTCCTGCTGCCCTCCGAACAACGAGGTTCACCAAGCAATGCCACTTTTGGATCCGTCGAAATGCCTCCTGTGCTACAGGCCTACTTCTCACCCATCCTCGGTGCCACTCCAACTCCAAACCTCTGCGACGGTGCCGCATTCGCCGCAAAATGCTTCATCGATACCCTCCAGCACCCCTTCAATTCCAACACCGTCTCAGCCCTCGCCGCCGACCGCGTCCAAGCAAAATACATCATTCTCAGTTCTTTGCCTCGCCTTTATCTCCACCTGCAGCCCTTCTCAGGCACCATCTACAACGTCGCCATCCCTACCTGCAACCGCCGCACCTACACGTCGCGCCTCTCCACCCTCCAGGACCTCCCCACCATCCACAGGGGACCCGAGTCTTTCATCATCGACGGCGTCGTCCCACCCATGCTGAACCAATTTGTCGGCAAGGAAGCCGCCAACTTGTCCGGCTGGCAGCAGTTGCGCGTCCTCGAGACCAGCACCAACATGGCAAATAATTTCATAACGAAGATTTCGAGGTTTCTGCCAAAGGCGGAGATGATGCCATCGGTCGTGGACGTGATGACGACGCCTGAGGTGCAGGAGGTGGGGAATTACTTGTACGTGCAGGCGCGGGTGGAGGCGATGCTGGACACGGGGTGGTGGGAAGGGGATGCCGATGGAGGAAAGGGGGTTTTGAGGAAGTTGCCGGAAATTATGAGGGTCCTGGATGTCCATTTGATAAGTCCGTGGCTACCGTTTAGGGACCGATTCAAGTTTCCAGGAGAGAAGGGAGACCCGGGCGCCCATGAGTTGAAGTGGAAGATTGCGCATTTAGAGGCCTTTGCACCCCGAGGGAGTCCGTTTCTGAAAGGCGGAAGTTGATATGATGGGTTTGGGTGGGGTAGTAGAAAACGCAGAGGAGTTGAGATGTAAGATATAAGAACAGGTCAGTCGAGACGAGGAGAAACAGACCGAACATACGCAAGAAAAAGTTTCGGTAATCGGGTATGTTGGGTAAATCTCCCTTAAAATCGTACGTTGACCTCGCATAAAAGCCTAGGACATAGCTTAGGTAGAGAGCGGGCTGACGTCTCGTCCTTTGCACAATAGAAAAATGTATATGGTATATGTACTTGGCCTTGGTGGTCCTGGGCTTGTCGAATTGGATGGAAGTCCGTGCTTTCTGCGTGGTTGACTGTTTTGCCTCATGCAACTGTGATCTCAAGTCAAAGGAATCCTTGTCGTTGAAGGGAAACGTGCTGGACAATAGAGACTGGTGAAAACGAGAAGCGATGACCAAGAAAAAGTAAGAGCGGGAGCACTTCTAGTTGAATGAGAATTAAATGAGGAAACGAGGGCTTACTCCACCCATGGTGGAGCGGATCAAATGCGAGTAACGTAAGCTTCAAGTCTAGAAGATATTCAAGATATGCGTCAACGAAACGCAGCAAGCATCCCACGAAGGAACGTCTTCTCATCTACTCCCCCTTTCCATCTCCATCCCCCTCATCCAACGCCAAGTCATCAAACTCCTTCTTCATAAACAGCCTCGCCTTCTCCAACCCCTCCTTCAACACCTCAGTCTCACAAACATACCCAATCCTCACATACCCCTGAAACTCCTTCCCACTGCCAAAACACTCCTTCCCGGGCGCAAAGAGTACGCCCGTCTTCTCCAATAATTCCTCACAGAACTTCGTCGCATCCACAGCTACCCCCTCCCGATGAAACCGCACAAACGCCGTCGTCCCCGCCACCGGCCTGACCCACTCACACACATCATCGTGCTTGATCATCCATCGGTCCAGAATCTCGAGGTTAGTCTTCGCGAGCGCGATATTCCGCGCCAGCAACGCATGCACCGTCGACTGCGCCAACGCAAACGCCGCAATCCCCTCATCGATCTGCGAAACCGAGATAGTAGTATACTGACGCGCATCGGCTATGACTTCAACGAGCGCCGGGTCGCGCGAGGCGAGCCAGCCGATGCGGATGCCGGCCATGGAGTAGGCTTTGGAGAGGGAGCCGGTGGCGATGGCGTGGGGGTAGGAGAGGGAGAGGATTGAGGGCGGGAATTCGGGGGAGGCAGGGGAGATGGAGTGGAAGATTGGGCGGTAGACTTCGTCGCTGAGGATGGGGATGGATTGGGGCGTTGCAAGGGCGATGATGCGTTGGAGGAGGGTGCGGTTGAGGATTGCGCCGGTCGGGTTGTTTGGGTTGCTGTGGGTTTAGAGATGAGGTGGTTGTATAGGGGAAATTAACTTACTTGATAATGATCAGCTTTGTGTTTGGTTTGATGAGTTTTTCGAGTTCGTCCGGGTCGGGTATCCAGTTGTTCTCTGCTTTTGCTTTCCATAACGAGACTTCAGCGCCCAACGCTTTAGGTACATCGTACAATTGCTGGTATGTGGGATAGTGGCATATCACATGATCTCCTGGACCGATCAAGGAGAAAAATATCAGGAAGTTCGCGGCGATTGCTCCGGGCGTGATCAAAATGTTTTCAGCAGGAAGAGCACTTGATGCTCGGGAGGAGTATAGTCTGGCAAGATTCGATCGCAGAGCATCTGAGCCTCTAATCGCGCCGTAGTGGAGTGTCGATGATGTATCCACGATCTGGGTTGTTTTGTCCTCGGAGATTTCTTGAAGCTTGCTGATGGATATCGGGGCTGAACATGTCTCGGCGATATTGTATTTGGCGCTGTGTTCATGTTTGTCCATCCACTGCTCAAAGTCAATGTTTGATTATTGTGTAGAATGGAATTGAATAAAGGGAATATGTTCTGGCTCGGAACGGACAGAAGGATAGGTATGAAACTTTTCTTACCAACTCCACGGCAAAAGGCTCGATTTGGACCATTTTGGCGTAAGGAACTTGTGGGACACCTGTATGTGTCAGGGGGGTGATATGGAATTCAGAATGGAGCTGAAGAAGCGCCTGCTAGATATAAGTCGAGAAATGTCAATTACAGGGCGTACTATTGGGCAGGCTATCTGTTCAGCGTTTTCTGAGATGCAAGTTGTCATAGTTGCAGAAGAGATAAGGATGATCTGCAAAGCGAGGTCACCATTTGATTGAATGGGTGAAGTTGAGCATTTCGAGGGTGTAACTCACTCGCGGACTTTGATTTTATAGAGAAGTACCCCGATATGGCCGGCACGTAATAGCGCGGAGAAGCGGAGGCGGAATATCTGAGCTTGAGCTTGGACCATTTTAGCTCCTTGTAACTCCCCTCTCCCCACGTCGAAGTACAAAGTTCCGGTACTCAAAGAAAGAAAAACATAACGTACTTCAGCATGCCGGTACGTACCAACAGACATGGTCCTTCAGCGCTGCGTCTGATCATACGCCGCGTCGTCCGAGTCCAAGGAAGACAATGAATTTATTTGCTCGTACAACCAAACCTCTCTTCGCTTCTGATCTTCAAACTTCCTCCTACCTCTGACATTCTCTTGTATCTTGTTCTCTCAAAACGACAAAAGACCTCCATTAACGATCAACTACAGCCAAGATGATCCTCCTATACTCGTTCCGAAGCTTTCTCCGTCCAACCTCACGCTCTCCCCTGCGCTCTCTCGGGGGCCTCCTCTCTGCCCGCGCCATGTCTCAATCCTACTTCCCCTCCTTCCTCCTCACCCCGAAAGATCTCGAGAAGCTCCTATCCGAAAATGCGCCGTCCCCAGTCTCCACAGCCCCTCGTGTGATACCACTTTGCGCGAGCTGGTTCCTACCAAACGATGGCCGCACTGGCTACGAGACCTTTGTCGCTTCTCGCGTACCTTCTGCTCGGTTCTTCGATCTCGATGCGGTCAAAGACCCCAATTCGCCATACCCACACATGTTGCCGAGCCCCAAGGACTTTGCTGCCGCAATGGGGAAGCTCGGTATCAGGAGCGATGATAACGTGGTTGTCTATGACACAAAGGAGTTGGGCATCTTTAGTGCGCCGCGAGTAGCTTGGACGCTCAAAGTCTTTGGTCATCCAAATGTTGCTATATTGAACAACTTCAAGTTATGGTCTGAGGGAGGATTTCCGGTTGAGGAAGGCGAGCCGAAGAAGTTCGAGGAGGTGGAATATAGGACGCCAGAGCTGAGTGCGGAGAAGGTCGCAAGCTTTGAGGATGTGAAAGAGAAGGCACAAGAAATGAGCAAGCATTTGGAAGGTGCAGAGCAGGTTCAGATTTTGGATGCTCGGAGCCCTGGACGGTTCCAAGGCGTGGAGCCGGAGCCACGAGAAGGTATGAAGAGCAAACTCCCCACTATTGACTCTTCGAGCACTAACCTCTGCCCTAGGTCTCTCCTCCGGACATATCCCAAACTCCATCAACATCCCAGTCGGCGCATTGCTCGATTCTAAAACCCAGGCTTTCCTTCCTGGAGATACCCTCAAAGCGCTCTTTGAAAGTAAAGGCGTCGACCCTGCGAGGCCTATCATCAGTAGCTGCGGAACGGGCGTGACAGCGGCTGTCATTGATGCTGCTCTGACTGAGGCTGGCTATGCCGAGGACGAACGCCGTATTTATGATGGAAGCTGGACGGAGTGGGCACAGCGAGTCGAGCCAGAGGAGGGTTTGATTGTCAAGAAAACCTGAGAAGGAGATGATGTATTAATATCACGATTTACGGACACTCGTCAGAGGGATCCTGCGGAGAGACCGAAGGGATTGAAATGACACTCTGAACGTTGCCCGATGTAGTCGAATGTGTCTTCTGGTGGCATGTCCGAGCCCACTTCACGCCTTCACGCCTTCACGTCTAAGACGGGTTCGGCGCAATTGTTGAAGTCTCGACTCAGCATCGTAGAAAGCATGTTCTCAGGAAATGTGGTCAAGAGCTTTATGATGCTCCGCTCGACCGTGAAGCAAAATATTTCATTCAAGCTAGTATTGTGCGATGATCAAATCATTGCAAAGCCGAATCCCATCACGTCGTTTCATACTTTCAGTGTCCTTTCATTCTTTCATCTGATCCCCTTTCCAGCAAGTTACCGTCAGCCCTCTAAAGCTCCTTCGGCGTAATATCATAAACCAGTGCATCAATCTTCACTGCCGCCAGCGCTGTGCTCCCCACCGGCGAACCAGCCGTCGGCACAATCGTCAACTTAACCAGATCCACAAAACCATCCCTTGGGCGAAACGCAACCTGGCTCATCCACGACGTCTGCAGCGCCACCCCTGGCCCATCTCGCACGGTCGGCAAATACTGATAAGTCTTCTCCACAATGGTACCGTCGACCTTGGTTCCGGAAAAAGAAGTGTCGTGACGAGGGCGGGCGCCACATTATCATTTCGGGTGTTTGTAAGGGCGCCGACAAGCAGCATTTTGAGGTCGAAGGAGGTGACGTTGGAGTTCACGGTGATGGCGCGCGTGGGCTCTTGGTCGGGCCGCGAGAGGAGAGTGTTTTTGCAGGATGGCGTGAGCAGTGTTATGGCGGCGATTTGAGAGTTGGTGACAATGACGAAGCCGGTGTAGATGAGGTCTTGACAGGGATTCGGGACGTCCGGGAAGGGAGGGAGGCCTAGGTTTGAGCTGGGGAGGTCTTCGAACTATGAAGAGAGACTGGTTAGGGAGGGAAGAAAGAAAGGAGAAAGTGGTAACTTACGTCGGCTTTGATGTTGCGAAGCTTCTGGGCTCCGGCTGTTGAGGTGATGGCCGGGATGCTGCAAAGAGTCAAAAAGGCGTAGAGGCTGCGTTGAGGAAGCATTGTGCTGAGCGGGTCGGGGAACTTTGAAAGAGATTGGAAGTCTGCGTCTCCGGAGGAGGGGTGTCGATGTTTTATGAGCAGTGAAAGTGCAACTACTACATTCGCCGAAGTGGACGTCACAGCTGCTCATCAAGGAGATACCTACCTTAACGGGTAGGTAAGTAGGTAGGAAGCGAAGTCGGAAGTTGGGCACCATGTCGCATCCAGAAAGCAGAATCTTGTTTGAGGAAGTTCGAGTGGATGCCTACCTGGTAAACAGAGACATCTTCGGTGACCGAAAACGAAGACGCACACCGAAGCCACAAATGAATTTTGCCTTCCATCGCCATAGTACCACAAAGAACGTGAAAAGAAGTGGTACTAGAACAAACTTGTCTACTGAGGAAGTACTCTGGGACTTGGAGAAATTCGGTCAAGATGGAGTCAATCACCGAAAATTAGTACACAGGCAGAACGATATCGCATGAGGAGGCAGTATAGCATACTCGTTATTCGTCAAATCGGCAAAACAGCTCTACAGAAAAATAGTTACGCAAGGAGGGAGAGGAAAGTAAGTAACTCGAGAAGCCCCAATCGCATAAAGAGACACTTGCTTATGGAGTCGTACAGTGGCTGGTTCACGTGTACCAAACGTTCAGCCTGTTCAGCTAAAGTTCCATCCATCGTGCCACTCCACTGAAGTTTCCTTACCAGGAGGTGCTTTTCTTGGTATGCCCTCAATCAAAAGTGGTAACTCGGTTTCCCAGGCGTGGCGTCTGGCTAATGAATCCATGCTGGGGATAGGTAGTTCGAACCAAGACTAAGTCGTCATGCCAGTTAGATGTTCCATTCGGTGAAGAAGTAGGTTGCAAGAAATCGATTCACTTTTAGTGAATTAGCTATCTGGAGAAGTTCCCATACCGCCATGCCTTTTCAGTGCCTCGAACCGCATGAAAATCCGCTAATCATCGCCCTTGGGTGCAAAATGTGCATTTTCCGGCTTGCAATTGAACCAAATCCAGTCACCTCCCCAGCATTTTCTCTCCCTCGTGAAAGCAGTCCAGACATTTGCCATCCCGCTTTTGTGCAACCCCTCGAAGTGCAAGAGAAATACCCAGTCAGTGGGCTTAGGTGTAGAATGTGAAGGTGCCGATTTTTAGTTGAGCCATATTCGCTTTTCTTCTCTCTTAGGTTTATACTATCGCTTTTTCTTTCGAGTCATGTCAGTCCCGCTGCATCATAGATTGCTCCAAGCTCTTCTGGATTGGTGTTTGCCATAACTGATAGATGTTCTCGGTCCGTCAGAGCCAGGTACAGATAAGGCAGTCATACGGGAAGTTCTCCGTGTTGGAAAGCTAGTAAGCTACAATATGGTCCCAGCCCCTCAACCGCGCCCGATCGTGCATGGGATAACATCAACATTCATCCCTGCGCCGGTGAAACTTTCCAGGAACCAATCACTGATGTCCTCGGGCTCCAAGATCTCCCAGTCACTGGAGTCTCTCTTCCAGCGACGGACTGCGTCTGCAGTATCAATATACAGTCTTTCAAGGTGCTTCATCTTGATGATCTCTCGTAGATCGAAAGTAGATATGATTGTCTTCATTTTGCGATCTGAAGAGGAACGGTTGTAGTCCGACCACCTTATATCCTTGAGTTCGAATCTGATACCAAGTTGCTTCAGCAAAGGGCACGAGATGATGAACTCGATTTCGCCCCTTTGAAAGCGACTCGAGGATGGAGATACCAGGTCCAAGGAGCGGAAACGCAGCGAGCGAACTTGTCTGTAGGCCCGATGGTACTGCACAAAGTACTTGAGGAAGATGAACTCCTCCAAGGTGTCGGAGGTAAAGGTGTGTGACTGAATAAAGACGAGAGTCCCTTCGCGTTGCAGCGTTTTACAGGTTGCTAGAAGAGGGACTCGGTATAGGAAAGCCGGCGCATGCAGCCATTTCGGGTTGTATGAGTTGTTGGGCATGACTTGGCTCTTGTCGGCGTAGTTTTTGAGGATCACGTTGGTCTTGCTCCCTTTGTCCATCGAGATTTTCCCGCCAGCATCCATCACGAAGCCGCAGATGAGCTCGCGCATTTCGGAAGGCAGTTGCATGAGACCTTTTCCGCCATGTTCCGCCTGTTGAAGTTGTCAGTTCAAAGTTCATGAAAACAGAGCATCATGATGCAAGAGAGCGAAGTTCGGAGTGAAGTTTGCCACGATTTGGCAAGGAGTTGTCGCGTGACAACAGCTTGAACTGCGAATAGCACGTATACCCAAGGTCTTGCACCTCACTCGCTCGGCTACTGGCTTGAGACTTACAAGGTTCTGCCTCAAAGAGTTCCGGGGAGTATGTTTTGCCATCGAAGATTTGGCCTGGCGGTTGAATCAGCATCAGCATTGCATCTTCAAGGCCGGTCTTGCGATTTCAACTTACCGCTTTCGTGTTGGGGCTTGCTGAGAGACGAGACGAGAGGTATAGTTCGGAACTAACACTGCAATCTGAATCCTATAGACTTTCCCTTTCGCTCCGCTCAGTTGACGCGAAGAGGATGATTGCTGACGTGAGAGATTGGAATTGTTCTCATGCAATCAGTCGAACGAAGAGGACGAGTTGTGAGGCTACTATGAGTGGTATGAAGTGTATGAGCTGTGATCGCTTTGAAGTGGTGTGGTTGAGAGATGGTGTCGGGTGCAGATGGATGTTGAATCGGCCAGGAGAAGCTTAGATCCTGACAGTCGTCCTTCACGGCTACCTGCACCTACTCAGTCACGTGCTTGTCACGCATCTTTGTTCGAGGTGTCGCTTTTAGGTAAATTGTCTATTCAAGTGCCACAACGAAGTTGCGTATACTTCAATCCAAGTTCGACTCAAACTTGGAACGAATCAAGACCACTCAAACCGCTACCCAAGACTCGCCCTCCTGTCATGTTGGATTAGGCCTCATAGGACCTACCCCCACAAAGGTCTCATACACAATGATTTCGCATTCACTGCACTTGACGTGCTGACAACGAGCACAATGCTTGTCATTGGGCGCCATCACTTCCCCACATGCATGACAATCCCACCAGTCGTCTGGTCCATAGCTGCCCGGGGATACAGACTTTCCCGGGGATTCGTCGTTCGAAGTGCAGCCGTCACACCTGTTTTGCTCACAACTCCAACAAGTTCCATCGGTAACATCATTGTTCTCACAACAATTGCAGCAGGCCCACACCCTTAAGATGTTCGGTTTGAATTGACTCTGGAGGTCGTCCGGGACTGGGCGGGAGGCTTCCGTCCACTTTTTCAGATAGAGATTGCAGCCCAAACATCTCGGATGTGTACAACTCGAACAACGATCTTCCTTCAATTCGTGCCCGTCGTAACATCCGCAACAGCTCCACAGTGCTCGCGTTCGAGCCTCCAAAACCGGATCTTCACTCTCATCGTCGCACATATTGGGGTCATCGGCTGAAACAAAGAGCGGTTTAGCAAATGATTGAGTTTGAAGGGGGTGTTGCAATCCCGAAGAACAGTCTGGATTACCTTTGCGACTTTTGAGGCTTCCATGGTCACTCCCTCGCTCGGAGAAGCGAAGAGCCTGCTGGGAATCGGCACGATGGGTCTCTTCGAAGGGGACATCATCGTGATACAGAGCCTCGTTAAGTCTCGAGCCAGGGGCTGCAAGAGTAGAGTGCGGTGATGTATCCAGAGGAGAGCCTCCTTCGTGGTGTCCGGTCTGACCGTTGGGATAGCGATGGATATGAGCCATAATGAAGACAAGACAGTCTCGTAAAATAAGTCATGACAATTGATCAGTTTTGAAGCATGACGGGAGTATCATGGGAGAACAAAAACTGAAAGCGACATGTGGACTGTTGGACAGCCGAAATCTTAGGGCAGACTTGTATATGGCGATCCCGACCTTTGTTTGAGGCTTGAGGGTAGGCGCTCCCTTGCCATGTCCTGCATTCTTCTGGGAAAGAGCTACAAGAGTCACAGTCCCCTTCTGAGATGATTAAGAGGTGGGAAGAATATCCAAGAGAGAATATTTAGATTTTCTGTAGAGTGGGGGACACAAAAGTGGGTGGTTTCTACGTGGGAAATGAAAAGCTGAAGATGGTGTTCTTAACTACCTGTGTGAGAACAGTTCACGACGACGCCGCTGTATCCGCAACACCATATGGCACTATGGGCCAAAAGTGAATGGCCTCAAAATCATGGCTCGTGAAACGTGGAAGATCGAGGAGATAGGGAGAGACTGGAGAGAGGTTGGAATGCTGCACAGATGTGGCGCCATGGCGCGCGGCAACCGCTGCTACTCTATCAGTACCTAGGTACCTCCCTTAGGTATATACCACGACCAGGAAACGTGAATGAAAGCAGCATGCTGGGACAGTAATGAGAGTTGAATGGAGACACAGAGTCTCAAGGCTGTCTAGATACTCCCGTCAGTTCCTAATTTAGAGGGAGAGATACCTACCTACCTGGTAGGTATCCACCGCTCACCAAAACATTTTTGTATGTCCCATCTCGTCTAAATGTCAAGAAATCGCCGCTTTTCTTGTAGTGAAGTTCGAGATCATGTTCGTGTGATTTGTTTTTCGATGAGATGCTTGCCCCCAGTACGAGGAGACAATAGGAAAAGTCGTCGAAATTCATCATGTTTCGACTTGGGTCCATCCACAATGTCTCCAATCATCAGAACCGCTATCATCCCTTTTCAGACCAAACCATCCATGGATGTGAGTCACGAGGCCACTACAGCTGGAATGAACGCCTTCGGCACTGAGCCCATGGACCTAGGCACCTAGGTAAGCGCGAGGAATCACGAAAGCAGCCACCTGCAAGGTGCTTACTAGTGTTAGAGACTAATCACGTGACTGCTTAGTCAGGCATCATGTGATCTGGAGCATATATTCCATCTCCGGCATTTGGCACTCTAGACAGATACATCACACTTTACATCACAATCTTCACATCTTTGGTCTCTCAAAGACCTCGCCTTTTTCACTGCGTTATTGCACTCCCAACGTGATCACGCAGTATCCTTGGAGCTTGGCAACTATTACCCCAAAGACTCCAACATATAGGTACTAGGTACCTCTAAGGTAGGCAGCTACCTATAGGTACCTGGATGCCTTCCGGTGTGCTGTGCCGCACGCACGATTGGATTGATCGTTGCTCGCGGGCAGAGATGGAGTATATGAAAGCCTTCGCCCTGTCTCTCGTTGAGGCTACCTGCCTAATTCTTTTCTGTCCTCGCCTCCCAGCACATCCACTCTATCTTCACACTTGTCTGCTTGCCTGGCAAAAGATTCATCATGCCCTGCGGCTGCCTCCGAATCATCGCAAAACGGACATACCTAAATTGCACAGCTACGCCCAAGTACTCGATCGAGAGTCGGGAATTGGAACAGTGTAACAACGTTGGGGGCCCAGAGTGTACCGGATACGTCGACACTTATCTTGGCACCTCGCTCGTGAAGTCTAAGGGGCATATATGCCCAAAGTGCTAGGTATGGCTGGTTTGCGAGTTGCAATACTGGCTCTGGCTGACATTTTTTGCTTACGTAATAGTCGCAAGGACATGAGGTCCCGTCCGTCACAGGGGGTACAGCGACTCTCCGGACACTCCACCTGCAATCAATTCAACTGGGGGAAGCTTCACCATCCAGCGAAATATATAGAATATATCTTGGAGGCCTCCGGAAGCAATTCGGGTTCTTTTGAACCATTAACAAAAGACCGACCCTGTTCGTAGGGAAAAGGCGAGAATTTCCATCGTCCTGAATCTGCTGTCCGATGGATACTAGCACCCACTGTAACATCACAACATCGACCTCGACCTCGACATCCACATCCACATCCACATCCACATCCACATCCACATCCACATC
>ML977191.1:150559-169701 GCA_010015705.1 Aulographum hederae CBS 113979
ACATCCACATCCACATCCACATCCACATCCACATCCACATCCACATCAACATCCAACTTCAATTACCACATCCTCACAAACTCTGCACCCCTGAAGCTCCCATCAATCGCTGCGCCAAGCCCCAGCGGCAATTCAATCTGTCGTCATGTCAGACAAAGATTATGAACCACACGTCCGTGTCATCTCTCGGTATTATCCTCTCGGGGTGAAAGAAATAATCGGTCATGGATTGAGCTCGTGGATTGGAGTCATCGACGACACGACCGTTCTCAAATACCCTGTTGTTCCCGGTGAAGAAGTGGAAAGGTTTGAGGCCGAGAGGCAGATGCTTGAACACATCTGCCCGCATCCTCACATCGTCCAGCTGAAGGGTTACCAGGACAACTCACTCTTTCTTGAACGATGCGTCAATGGAAACCTCCATACTTACCTTACCGAGTCAGACACGCCCCCTTCGCTCCAGCAGCGGTTGTCTTGGTCCAGAGAAACAGCTGAGGCAATTGCGCACTGCCATTCCAAACGAGTCCTCCATTGTGACCTCCACCCTTTGAACATCCTCCTTGACGCCGAATTGCATATCAAAATTATCGATTTTCAGGGCCAACTCCTCTCGGAAGATGGAAGCATCCTGATCGATGGTTTAAGCGGTGGAAGCACCAGGTTCCGTTGCCCTCGAGAGGACATCTGCCAAGAGGATATCAAAAAGGACCTATTTGCCCTCGGTTGCTGCATTTACTACATGATGTTTGGCCACCCTGTCTACCCGGACATCATCGACGGAGAGGAGGAGTGGAGCGAGAAAGTTCAGGCGAGATTTGCAAAAAAGGAATTTCCACAGGACTCTCATGCCTGTAGCGCAATCACTTCAAAATGTTGGCTGGAGCAATATGAGAGTGCCGATGACATTGTTCGGGACATAAAGGCTGTGGAAAAGGGCTTGGGTTTTAGCACTGATGAACGTACGAACGAAAAGCAGTAGAGAAGATTTTCATAACAAGCTGATGAAACGTAGTGATACGCAATAAAAGACTGCGCAACTCTCCACTTGATCCACTCTGCCGCATGCGGTTATTGCGCGGTGGAGACATAGACTGTGCAGAGAAGAATGAATATAGAAGTTGATTGATGATGAGAGTTCCGATAGGTTTGTGGTGTTGTCATAGCCTCAGGATCTGTCACGTGGAGCGCCGGCTGGTAGGTCTTGGCACTTGGGTGAGCTAAACCCAAAAAGGAGCTTTGACAACATTCGAAGTAAACACACCACCTCCGACCGCAAATTGCAGACACAGTTGCTCTCCCACCTCCAATCTTTACGCGCACACTCTTGGACGTGCTCAGGGGTACTCCTGAACGCAAGATCAACAGTCGCAGTCTTCACAATGGCCGTGGCGGACGGCGCATCTTCAATCTCCGTCACGGTGCGGGTGCGGCCTTTCACCATCCGTGAGGCTGCACAGCTCACCAAGACCGACGATGGCACTCTATTCCTTGGAGATGGATCTTTGGCCGGTGCTCCGACTCCTAAGCTCACCACAAAAGGCCTGCGGCCAGTGATCAAAGTCATCGACGACAAGTGCTTGTGAGTAGTCTCCCAGCGAACGGCCCTCAAACATCTAGCTAACACAATCATAGGGTTTTCGACCCGCCAGAAGACAACCCAGTCCAGCGCTTTTCCAGATCTGTCGTCCCTCAAGGCAAGAGGGTGAAAGATCAGACATTTGCCTTCGATCGGGTCTTCGACGACAACACAACGCAGAGCGACGTCTACGAAGCGACAACGAGGGGCTTGCTGGACAACGTGCTTGATGGCTACAATGCGACTGTGTTTGCCTATGGTGCGACTGGCTGTGGCAAGACTCATACCATCACGTAAGTCATAGACGCGTCGATCATCCGGAACATGGCTAACCCAAGCAGTGGAACGGCGCAATCACCGGGCATCATTTTCCTCACAATGCAAGAACTATTCGAGCGAATAGGAGAGCGGACAGAAGAAAAGGTCACCGAAATCACGCTCTCGTACCTCGAAATCTACAATGAGACAATCAGGGATCTATTGGTACCGGGTGGAAGCAAGCAGGGCTTGATGCTGCGTGAGGACGCAAATCAAGCCGTCTCAGTAGCTGGACTGTCGAGCCACAAGCCGAACAACGTAAGTAGAAGCCAACACTACGATTATTAAGCAGGCTAACACAAAGCAGGTTGAAGAAGTCATGGACATAATTGTTCGAGGCAATGAATATCGAACAATGTCGCCGACCGAAGCCAACGCCACCTCTTCTCGATCCCACGCTGTTCTCCAAATAAACGTCAGCACGAAAGACCGCAACGCAGATGTCAACGAACCACACACTATGGCAACACTTAGCATAATCGATCTCGCGGGCAGCGAGCGTGCGAGTGCAACAAAGAATCGTGGGGAGCGTCTCATCGAAGGCGCAAACATCAACAAGTCCCTACTCGCACTTGGAAGCTGCATCAACGCTCTATGCGATCCTCGAAAACGAAACCACGTCCCGTATCGCAACTCGAAACTTACGCGTCTCCTCAAATTCTCCCTCGGAGGCAACTGCAAGACGGTCATGATTGTTTGCGTGAGTCCCTCAAGCGCGCATTTCGACGAGACGCAAAATACACTCCGCTATGCGAATCGAGCCAAGAATATCCAAACGAAGGTCACGAGGAACGTTTTCAACGTCAATCGTCACGTCAAAGATTTCTTGAAGAAGATTGATGAGCAAATGGCGTTGATCAACGAATTGAAGGCCCAGCAGAAGGACTATGAAGGAACGGCGTTCACCAAATTCAAGAAACAAACCGAGAAGCGGGATGTGGTTGCGAGGGAAGGGATTTCTCGGATACGAACAGCATATGATCACTCGGCTGCTGAAAGAAATGAGCGGGTGAACATGATGAAAAAGTTGAGACAGATTGAGCGGAGGATCTCGCTCATTTCTTCTTGGATCGCTGGCTTCGACACCGTCTGCGAGACTCGGGAAGATGAGGACCCACCGCAAGGGCTGCTCGCCATGAGGAAGACTGCACAAGGGATTCTTGCAGAGTTGGAGGGCAGCCGGCAACACTACCATCAGCGCATATCAAAGAACAACTGGGAAAGAGCTATCGAAACTGCACTCCAGACCGGCCTTCGAAACCTAAACGAGGTCGATGGCACGGACGATGGCACCAACACGTCCAGCTTGGTGAGAGAAGCCGAGCTCCTCAAGTCAATGGCAGATCGCGAAGCCTACACCAGCGTTCTGGATCAAGAGAGGGGCGGCGATGCAGCCATCGTGCAAGTTCTCCTTCAAGCTCATTTCGAGACCGTTGCAATTCTCAGTCAGATCATGATTATGGACGAGCAAGAGGCAGTCCAAGCAGCCAAGAAGATTCTAGGCAAGCTGATCAAGGCTTGCTCTGATGCGAGCTCCCAGGTCATCAAACCAGATGGAGGACTTCCGGTCACAGAGCTCTTCCCTCCCACCCGCTCAGGTACTCCGAAGAGGCGGAAACCAGTCAATCTGATGGGCCCATCTCCCATGAAAGTTGCGCTTCCAAAGCCATCCTATCTCGAAAACACGCAAGTAGCCTCCTCCCCCATGAAAGCCTCCCCTAGACGGCGTGTTAAACTTGGCTCCGCAAAGAAAAGCATCGCGTTCACGCCAAAGAAAAAGTCCCCAATCAAAGGGGGACTCAAGCGTGGAGTCCGTTGGCGAGACGACACCGAGGAAGGAGGAACTCTGGCCGAGTTCCAAGCTACCCCTAAAGCCGCAGCAGACACCCCAGAAGTCTCATCAGCAGAAGCCATCCCCCCAACACTCTCTTCCGGCTTCACGAACCACATCAACGGAGAAAACAACTCCTCACCCATCCCGCCACCGCCAGAGCCCTCCATCGACCTCTCCAAGCCTTCACTCCCACCCTCCAAATCCGCCCGCTTCCAGACAGGCTTCCTCTCAAAGAAAGCCGACTCGCCCAACGACCTCGATGGAAGTACACCCCGCCCACCGACCATCACATCCTTCTCCTCCGACAGCGACACCTCCCCCCTCCGCGAAATGGCTCCCAACAAAGCGCCGCACCAGCGCAAACCCTCGACCCTAAATTTCGTCGACTCCGTGTCTTCGGACGTGACGCCCAACGATAGCGCCGCCAACAACTCATCGTCCGACGAGGAGTCACGGAAGGGCAGACCCTTCAAAGTCGACCGCGCCGATGCAAAGAAGATCCGCTCACATCTCTCGTCGAGGTCGAGTGATTCGACGATCCATCACAATACCAATCGAATTGTGAATGCACACCGTCGTCGTAGCCCAACCGCAAGTTCCATCCAAGGGAGTCCACCCGGCGAGAACGCGCTGTTTACCGCCAGTCATGCGAGACGCATGGTGAAGAGTGAACGGGGCGACGACTGGAAGAATAATGTGCTGAGTCCGCGCACGGCACCAGTGGGGAAGGCCGGGGCCGCACCGGGCATGAGGAGGACGACGCTGGGAGATGGAATTATGGCTGCCGGTATGGGCGGAGAAAAGAGGACGCATGTTAGGGCTAGTAGTAATGTTGCGCCAGGCAGTGCGACTAGGGGGACCGGGAGTCTGTCGGGAGGTGGAAAGGGGGTTTGGCGGTGAAAGGGGAGTTAGGCAAGAGAAGGGAAGGGGGATTTGGAAAAGGATGCTGTTCGTGTATTACTTTTTCTTGTAGTCTTTGGGTAGAAGGCTCAGAGCTACTTACTTACTCTCTGTCCTAGTCTCGCATTTTTGTGAGAGGCGTTGAGGGTGTTGAGAGATTGGGGGATGCATATACTTAATCTGGCGTTGCTTTGGATTGGGTAATCTGGTTCGGCGCGTGTATAGTAGTAGTTGTCTTTCAGATTGATGCATTGGTATTGCCGTCGTATGCAATTCTCCATGACTTTGTTAGTGAAGATATTCATTTGAATGAAGGAGTAGGGAAGGAGACTACTTCCACGCTCTTTGTCTTGTCAGGACTAGGTGCTAGGACAGCGAAGTGGTACCTTTACAATCTCTTGTCTTGGTGTGTGAATTGAGGATAATGATTTGGGCTAGTTAACGTTATGGGAGCTGGAGAGACTGTTGTGGAAGGGATAGGTACGGCACTTCCAATACAACGCAGACTTAGAACTGAACCTACGGCGCAAATTTTTTGCCACTCCGGGTTTCAGGGGAGAAATCTTTGTCTTGAGACGCGCAAATTTCGGTCAAGGGAAAGGGGTATGGCTGCAACTTCATTTTCACTGACCAAATATATGATATCACGTGACCTTGGACATGATGTTCCTATGGAGTAATCTGAATCCAAAGGGACATTTTGTACTAAGTTTCATAGACGGTGTCTCATGCTAATGCTGCGAAAGATGTGCATTGAGCTCGACAACGAGATATCAATACCTCCTGCAACTGGCGACTTCGGAGTTCTATTAGCCTAACCAAGTGTTTCGTTGAAGGAGTTGTCAAGCTTCAAAGAACCAAAAGAATGATTCTGGGAGAGAGCAGTGTCGGCTGTGATCAAATGGAACTCGATCCGACGAGCCTCTGGCGTCTTGGTGAGGGAAAAGGAGAAAAGGAGGGCTCCTGCCAAGCTCTTCAGCCGATCGGCTACGGCTATGTTTAACGCGAGCGGGAACATCACTCCTCATTGAAACACCACCATTCTCCTCTTGTATAACCTCTGGCAAGGGTAAATAAACACCGAAAGACTTTGGAACATTGTCCTACCTCGAGATGCTTCGCCGCTGCAGCTACCCGTCGCCTTACAGCCCTTCCTCATGTCATCTTTCATGAAAGCATCCCTCTATGCGTTCCACGTCGATACTATACCTTCATTGATACCTCGCGGTGGGCTCGAAAGGCATCTTGCCATCCAAGGTCAGGAGAGAGGCGTCTGAGAGAGTGTGCTGTAACACCGTAAACCTGGACAGACGCTGATGCCGCAAAGATGCCGCCCTCAAAATGCCTCGTCCTACCACTTGGAGGACATCCAATCGCTTGACTAGCCCAGCTCCCTCACAGTCGCACATGCTCTGTGTTTCCCCTTTCTGGACGTCGCTTGGAAGTCTCCCCATCCCCGATCGTTCATGTCTCGGCTGCGCACATGCTTTTTCCAAATCCTCACCCAACACGCCGATACTTCGAGCAAGAGGAATCTTTCTCCGTTTTGGGAACTGTGGGATACTCACCGGAGAGATCTGCCGTGTCGCGACAGGACAGCATAAGGCGCCGGGAACCTTCTCCTGCCGTGCCCACCGGCCGGGGTATTACATCTGGGGGTGTGACCGCTTGGGACCAACCTGAGGCTCGCGTATAATCAGGCATGGGCGCTATAGTTAGTCTCCGACGCAGTCCATCGCATGGCTATTGTGCTCGCTCGTGGTCCAGTCAAGCCCGACAGCGTGCTGTGCAGCCCGATCACCCAGCCCTCTGATGTTGTGGACCGGCCCGGTCTGCAGTGGCCCAGCCGATGAGGATGAATCGAACGTCTCGGCTGCGCGAATAGCAGCATTGTATCTTGACTTTGTGCTTCTTGGGACCTGATGACAGGTCCGTCTCTTCTGATCCCTCGGAAAGAGCACGCGATGAGCTTCGTCTCGTACCCCGACTCTGATGGATGTCCCTGCGCTTGCAACTCGTGTACTTGACGACAGGCTGAGTGGATGGTAGTCCTCTGTTGGTCTTCTAAAGCAGCTGTTTGATTCGACGGTTCCTCGGATGATTCTCCAGATCGCAGCTCTCGTCCGTTCGCCTCATTTGCAACGGAATAGTTCCTCAGTTCATATCTTCGTCATTCTAGCGCTGCAATAGATCGTGGAGAGCTTCGTGGAACGTTGGACGTGGCCTGACTTGAGTGTTATACGATCGGTCGGTCACCAAGTAAGCCGAGCGTCTTGAACGACGTCCCAAGGGATGGCTGAAGTCACCGTCAGTCTACTTTCTCGCTCCAGCCTTCTGAAGATACTTGCCTACGAACCAGCCATGATGTGTTGATGTAACCCAGATGGTACTCAGCGCTTTCGAGGTCCTCTCGCTGATCTGAGTGGTGTGCGGTCTGCTGCCCGAGGAACAACATCGTCGTGGACTGGGGAGGGGAAGGCAACGAGGCTCTCTTTCTGTCACCCCTTGTGACGTACATCCAGCACTCGAATGACAACAAGACACGAGTACTCACAGGAAGAGATGGTCTACAGTGTCTTGAGAGTGAAGATTCAGAGTGTTCGACGCGAAGAGCCCTGCTGTGCCGCAGCCAGTCTCAAGCACGGATGTGATCTGGGGCTCAAAAGGAGGGTTATGCACGCAATGATTGCGCAATCCGCTTGATTAGCGGTCGTTAGCAACGAAAGTAAGATTGGTTTTGGTGGCTGATGGAGGCTTTTGGCTTGGCGCCACGTCTAAATTCAGTTAAGAGTATTTTCACGGATCTGATAACGGAGCTCCGGTCCATCAGCGCTAAATACTGTAGGGTCTTTTTCTTTCTTTCCTCTTCACTGATTGGCAGATGAGTGCCCCGCGATTTCTAAAATTGACTAAAACGGCGAGGCGTACGAGACTTTTCAGAGGCGTAATGGAGACGTAATGGAGGCGTAGAGATCTTTTAACGCTATACCTCTTCAACATATAAACGCCTCCGTTACGCCACTCCATTAAGAAAATGTTGCTAACGACCGCTATTGGATGCTCTCATCAACATCTTTGAGCCCCAGGAGGCGCATAGCAGCTTACTAGGTGGACCAGCTTTCCATCACTACCTCTTTGAATGTGATTCATCTCATCTGCGCCATGTTGCTTTTGAGGATGGAAAGTGTGAAGATCGGGATGGCCTCGGGGTTCTGGGCCAGCTTTACCCTACCACAAGCTGACACACTTTTCTGGGCGCGAGAGCATGTTCGACGGTGTACGTTTTCGTCGACAATTACAAGACCTTAGCGAATTTGATGATCTAAGTGCTCGACGAGATGGCGTCCGGTGCATTAGCTTCGGACGTGAACTCCCACGACTCCTTGAAAGATTGCATTCAAAGCTCTAATGTCTACCTTCTGCGTCAGGACATGATCTATCATCGAGGAACATATAAAAAATCTAAGAGAACTGGGAATCCCCGGGAACAAAGGTTCAGGGTGAAAGAAAGAGTAATCTGCAAAACCGAACTTTGCAATTCTCTCTCGTCGCTCGATCTTGGGAGCGAGTAGCGACGAACTCTCGTCCATCATTCATTACATCTTGCTGCATAAGTCGGAAGTGAGTCTTCTCCTCTCCCTGCGTGGTGGCTTGGTCCCAGCTATTCGGCTCCCTAGTTTTCTTGGTCTCCTAGTCTGCCGTGTCTGCTCGGCCCCCCATAACCTTTCGGATTTTCCACCGATGGTACGGGCCTTTTCTCGGTACTAAAAATGATAATAAGGCATTGCTCTGATGTGTTTCATGTCTAGGCACATTGGCAATTGCTATCCACAGCTTTCCATCTGCGGTTATTGCCACTCCTTACTGAGGCCACGAACGCATACAGAACGCCAGAAGCTCCCTCGCATTGAATTTCTTCCATGTCTCAGGCAGCTGGCGCATCTCTGGCCATATTCTAGGATGTCAAGCCACGAAAATGCTTTGCAGGAGCACTTTGCTTGGGAACGAGAAAACTACCGCGTCAACAGCGCGCTTTCAATAGGCGGTAACTTCCGTACGCTGGGTTCTCGACCACGACACGAGGGTATTTTGACGAGAGACGTTGCTTTTAGCATGTCCGATCTTTTCGAGTCATTTTCCCGGCGCTACCCCAGACTTCCCCATTCGGTCCCAATTTATTGCCATCTGGGGATGTAGCAGTTTCGTCTACGTAAGACCATGCCACGACCTCAAAGACCTTTTACAGCTTTCCAGCCCGGCTATATACTTCTATACATGACTTGAAGAGGTAGGATCATGCTCTTCAGTTAGGGTTTCCTTCTCGCTCTCAAGTGATCTCTTTCACCTCGCAAAGTCGGCCCGAAGCGTAGAAAAGCGCGGGCCGCTCCCGCGGATGCGGGAGTCCCTCCGTAATAGTTAGACCTTCCTAGAAAGGTTAAAAGCAGACGTCTACATATAAGGGGATGTAGAGAAAAGTAGACTGGTGTTTTGCTGTCTTCCCAGCGTCTCAAAGTTCAAAGTTCACAGTTGAAAACATCAACTCTGAGCTCGCCTCAAGATAATCAAAGCAAGCGTCTCTAGCGGAGCGGACAGAGCGGAATTGGTCTCTGAGAAGCATAGAAACGACCCAATCGCATCGGGTAAAATCCCCGAGCGAAATGTACACAAATCACAGATAGTGTGCAACGCAACCACCATCACCACCTCCGGCCAACATCCACTTTCACCAGTCCTGTCACCTGTGGTGGTACCACCCGCTTAATACCACCAGCCTCGCCGTCCACCGTGCAGTGTCCATGCATTCCTGCGAAAGCCACACCGTCTCTGCCCTGCAGCCCATTTTCATTTCTCGCGGCCTCCTGCAGCTATCTATCTGGATGGTGATAGTCGAGCCGATGTGGCAGACGCACCGACATCAGCCTGGTGGGCTAGATTTTTTTTACAGTGATCCACTGCACAGCCCCATTTGTGTCGAAATGTGTTTCAGCTTTTTTGGACTTGGTGGAAGCGAGGGCTATGTATGCGAGTACGGCTGGAGAGATGTTTCTGTCATTGTGATGAGTCGGATATGGATTGGAGTGACGAGTAGAGTTAAAGATAGCAGTGACAGGACGAAATGCAAGGGGTTGTTGGGGGTGTGTGTAGATCGTGATGATAGAGCGTACCACAAGCATAAGGCCTGGACGCGAGCACGAGACTATTGAGTTCCAAACACATGTCTCATCGATAGGTGAGATACGTCCTTCTACATGCATTCGAAATATGAAGACACAAAAGAGATCGGAAGAGAAGAGGAAAGGAGTTCCTCATGAGCAGAAAAAACAAAAGTAAATCCCTGCTATGCGTACATCGCAGTGCCAGTCTCAAAAAGAACCCATGAGAACTCCCCATCTTCCGTCCTTTCATTCCAGTCCCAGTCTCAATCCCAATCTGGTATCCCTATCAAATTCCCAAGCCGTGGTTCGTCGTCTCATCGTCGTCGCCGTCGTCATGATCGTGAAAAGTTGCCGTCTTGAATGAAGCCCAAAATGCAGAAGGTCGGGTGAAAAGCTGGTCATCCAGTGCCACTGCTGCCGCCGTGTACCCAGCCAGCCCATCCATGCGTGGTCATGCCTTGAAATCGAGAGAACAGACTGAAAACTCCACTCAAAGAAAACAAAAATGAGACTGGAAAGCAGAATAGCAGAACATCGAAATCCAAATGACTCCTTCAGAAAATGCAACACACGGGCAACAACTTCACTCTCACCTACCCCAACATATCATCCTCATAAAACCCACCCTCCTCTCCTTCTTCCCCACTCCCCTGCCCCGGTCCCGGCTCCATAAAGCTCTGCGGGGTGATCGGCTCGACACTCCCGCCCTCGCTGCTATCCTGCGCCGCGACCGCAAACGGCCGCTCGCGCGGGTCCAGCAGATGCACCGTCTCGGGCGGTGTGTACATTTCCGAAGCCGACGCTGAGGACGGGCCCGAGCCCGAGAGTTCGAGGTCGCTGGGACTGCCGTTGGAGGGGCAGGCGGCGGGAAGCGAGGAGATGGAGAGGGGGGTGTAGGTTTCGCGGATGAAGTTTGAGTGCGGGTGCGGGGTTTGGGGAAGAGGGTGGTGGTATGGGTTGGGAATTTGGGAGTGGGGGTAGGAGAGCATGGACATGTAGTTCGATGGTGCTGTGCCGTCTAGAGAGTGTTGTTGATGGTGGAGGGATGCTTGATGTGGCCAGTAAGGGGACGAGGTTGGAGAATCAGCGAGACCATTGTGATTTTGATGGTGGTAGTATGGCTGATGGGGTTGGTCAGGAAGTCCGTTCGGTTCAGTCGATTGGATGATGCCAATGTTAGGTTGCTGATGAAGGTGATGGCCGTAGATACTCCCACTCGCGCCAGCAGCATCGGTGTAGCCCCCGACGTTCTCTGCCAGAAGCCCTCCCTCCTGCAGACGAGCGCTCCTTCGCAGCCGAGCGGATTTCTTCGCTGCCTGCCCGCCTCTGGCGCCTGAGGCCTGGCGCGTCGGGTCCGGGTGGTGGGAGCGTGGAGGTCGCTTATTGGGTTGCTTTGAGCGGTAGCGGGTCGTGGATTTGACGCCTTCGCGGATGGCTTTGTCGGTGAGACGCCAGAGGAAGCCGCGACGTTGCTCGTCGTTTTGGGCTTGTTCTACTTTTTCGAAAGCCTGTGTTGCTTGCGTTAGTATGGGGACGGTATGCAAGAGTGAATGTGAGCAGTCGCAACAGACGCTGTGGGTTTTCTTCTTCATTCCTTCTGCATTTTTTCATGTCTGACTGACATAGATTCACGTACCTTGTTCATGGAAAGATTGTGACGGATGCTGTTCTGCCACCCTTTCGCGTCCTTGTCTCGACCTTTGTCGGTGTTCTGTCGAAACCAGTCATATATGTCACGGAGGACCATGGTATGCTCCTCCGCACCCAAGAGACATCGAAAGATCAGCTTCGCATATGGTTCTTCCTTGTCCCCTGGAGTGCCGGGACTCTGGCAGTCCATGGGATCTTGAGCGCCACACGCACCGATTTGGTCATAGTTGCCAGATCCAGATCCCATGAACTTGGCCGGGGAAGAATGACGCGACGCTTGGTCGTAGTCTGAGTAAGTATAGCGGGCCTCGGGCAATACTTGAATGGTGTCATGGGGCATGCCAGGATGGTGGGAATAGTCTGGATACAGCTGGCCATGGAACTGATTGTCTTGCTTCAGACGAGGAGAGTCGACGTCTGTGAAGGGTTGCGGGTGGATCTGATACGCCTCAGGAGGAAAGGAGGTACCCATCGGGTGTAAAGAATGCTCGTTGAACTCAGAGTAGGTCCGCGGGCGCGTCGGATTTGACTCCATATCGAATTCGAAGAGAGGCTCAGGATATTGCATCGGTTGTTGGAAGACGCGGGAGTCGTACGTAATGGTATTCGGCTGGCCCATGGCGAACTGGTTCGGAGACACTTGATACGCCGTTTCTTGACTTTGAGACTGGGGATTGGGAAAGTTGTAGCCTGGGGCGATGGAGGAGTAAGAGTTCAGGGAAAGCGCTATTTCGTCATCATAGTGTTGCTGTGAAGTAGCCATTTCGACGTCTGAGGCAGGATGACCTGGTGGATGGTTGTCGGAAGGATGAGCCGAAGAGGGGTGTGCTGGAGAAGGAGGATGTTCGGACGGGACAGCAGGGGAGGAAGCTGAACTACTTTCACGGCTGTGAGGTGGAGAGGGTAGCCCAGTTGAATTCATGGGGTTGTCCTAATGCCCTCAAGCGATTGGATAGGCAATGATGTCGATATTCACGTCGTCTAGTAGCAGGTTACAAGAACAACAGGCGACTCTAGGCGAACTGCTCAGAACAGCCGGGCAAGATAAACGACGTTTTTTCCAGAAAGAAAAGGGATGTCAAGGAATGGACCTAAGACATTTCTATGGAAGGAAACAATGATTCTCCGGCAGAGGTCCCCTAGGGTGACAGTCACCTGGTAAGCGGTTGCCAGCTCATGGGAGAAGGCTACCCGTACAAGCCTGCAGCCGGTGGTATAGGCAAACAAGGATTCTGGTATTGCTGCGGCGGATGTAGCAACAACATCAACAAGTCGAAACGGAGCCGCTCGCCCGCGCCAGCCCTCTCAATTGTAAGAGAAAGAGAGAGAGATACGTGAGGAAGAGAATAAGGCTGGGGCCAAGGCATGCTCTCCCAACCGGAGCATCTGCTGTGTAGCAATGGCTAGTCCGCCCTCCACCGCGTCCAATAGGCCTAAAGTCCCCTCTACTTGCTATCATGAGCAGCGAGCGTCACTTCTGCTGGCACGGGAGCCGTCGTCCAACAGTTTTTTTGCGCGCGGCAGAAAGGTCTGGGGCCACGGGAGGCTGCATGTCTTCTTCCCTGCACCAAGCAACCCATCACTCTTCTGCGGCGCTGCGGGTAGCCCTCAGACAAGGTCGGCAAGGTACTCCACCGTGCTTCCAACCGACTTCTAGAAGATGAAAAATGTCCCGAATCTTCAGCAACGGGCCATGTGCAGGGACTGTGCTTAATGGGACGTCGCTTCAAGCGGTGGGGCCACAGCCTTACGTTGCGGCCGCAGTGCTACTGCCATGTTAGAGAGATGCTACATGGCGTCAGTAATTTGAGAGGGCCACAGGGCTGCCATTGTTACACCCTAGTTTGTCGTGGCCAGCAGCGGATAGTCAAGCCTCTGCACGTGCTGGCAGTCCGACCCGTATAGCATCAAGCGAGCCAGCTAGTACCCCCGGGGAAATCGGATTGTGGGGAGATTGACAAAGGATTGTGGCACGCGGGAGTGCTCTGTGATATGCACAAGCCCATATGGTCCATTGTGCCAGTTGCAGACTTATTTCCTGTAGCGTCCATCTCTGGTCAGTATCAAATCAGTCACACACAAGATGAGCCACTCTCTTCAGGTTACCGCCGAAAATGATGCTGACACTGCCATTGACCTATGGTGACTAACAATTGAAATCGTTGGTTCGCCTCGTCAGCCGTCTCCAGCGTAATGTACAGGCAGTCCAGGGGGCTGTGATCACTTCCGGTAATAGATTTTCTTGAACTGGAAGTGCAGCTGCAAAACGCCCTTCTCAAAGCTGCTCTTGAATCCCCTTCCCTCCTTTGAGCTGTAGTCCCAGTCCCTATCAACAATGCGGAAGGCAAGGTCTTCGTAGGGCGGTCCAGCCAAAAAGCGGATGACGCAGGTGTCCTCTGACTCGGCCGAGCTCGCCTGTCCTCGCTTTCGCCCGCCAGCACGCTCAATCTTGAAAGTTGGAGCTCGACTCGGGTCTAACAGGTCTGGGTAGAAGATGTTAAACTTGTAGCCTTGTACGACTTTGGGCGGGGGGTTGTCGTGATCGTAGTGGGTCTGGTTGTATTTGTTCCATTCGTAGCCCGTTTGCACTCGATTGAAGAAGCGCGGCTTTCTGGGCGCATACTTGTCTGACCATGAATATTCGATGGCAGCAGGCTCCTCGCTGGTGAAAATCTCCTCGCCTTCCTGGGTGCCTCGTGCTATTTCTCTTGCCAGCCAAGCTTGAGCAATCGCAGACGCGTCGAGATTTGATGCGGCACCCGGGGACTTGGACTGACCGGAGACAACTGCGGGGCCACGAGACGAGAACGTTTGGTCTTTCTTCTGCTTTTCCATGGGAATATAACCCCGTTTCTCCACTTTGCGCCTCTCATCAGACTGGTCGACATGTCAGTGATCGTTAAATCTCCCGCCACGAGGCAAATCAAACTTACGAGCTGCTTCAGGAAGCTTTGTTCGCTGGAGATTTCCAAGCGCTTATCAGCAGGTTGAATTTGTAGGAGATTGGGTTCTGGGTCAAGCGACACGGCTTCCATCCGAAGACGGTCGGAGTTGGATAGATGAGTCGCCAGCATTGCTCCTAACTTTTCTTGCACGCCATTTGCAGCGCGTTCTTGCTCTGTCTTCAGATCTTCCACCTTTTGGCTGATGACGATGCGGGAGAACTTTCGCAGCCTCGCTCGAGCCTTGAAAACCAACAAGCTTTTCAGCAACGTCTCCCAGTAATCAAGATCAATAGGCTCGTTCGATCGCAGTTTGGTCCGAATTTGCTTTTCGAGCTTCTCCAACTCTTCAAGTGATTTGGGCTCGAAAATGCGATCGACATCAGATGCGATGGCCGACATGCCCCGAGCAGAAGGCCCTCTGAGATCCTTTAATTTGAGCCGCTGCTGGCAAGTAACCTTCATTGTCTGGAAGCCGTTAGTTGGTTCCGAGCTGCCATAGAGGGTTACGCACCTCCCAATAGTCAACATTTGTTTTATTCGATTCGATGGTAAGGAAAGCATCGATGTCCTTCTCCAATTCCACCAGGTCACCCTCGTCCAGGTCCTCAAAAACGACCTCCGGATCGACAGCCTCCAAATCCATCTCGCCCTCCCGTTTCTCTTCATCTAGCAATTGGATCAAGCTCGGGTCGACCACGGTAAGAGTGACGGTGAGCCAGTCGATAGGCTTCGCTCTGCTCTCTCTTATGCGTATGGCCGCCCTCTTCTTTGCCTGGCGGAGGGCAAACCTGTCCTCGTTGGCGACCCAGGCATCTTCGGCGGCATCGGCCTCGGTGCGCCGCCGTTTGGTCGGGTTCTGACCGTAGCTTGGGCGTGCTCGATCCATTCGGTCGGCTGGGCGGAGGCTTGAGTAGGGTTTATGGCTGCCTGCGGAGGCCAGTGGACACTTGGAGGCAGGAGTATGGAAGAGAAGTGATGGAGCAGGCGGAGGTGTTGCTATGGCGAGGTTGCGGAGCAAACAAACGTGGCACGCGTGGGTGGTGGTGATGCAGTGGCACAGAAGTCGCGCCGCGAAGCCGTCGTGAGGTGGTCGAAAAGTCAGCCACTGTGGCGCGGCATTTTGATGCTAAGATATATGTGGCGCAGTTGGCTGCCTGCGACAAACACCACACCACGAGCTGTGTGTTTATCATATGGGGATTTCCTGCTAGAGAATCTTCCATTGCAATCTTCAACACTGATGGCGTCGAAAGGATGGAGACTTTTGAACGTCCGGCGCTCCAAGAATCTGCCACCTCTTCTTGTTCAGTCCCACATCAACCGCGAGAAGCTCGAGTATGTTGTTCGCGTTACAGACTTCAACCAGATATGGGAAGACGTGGCCAGCGCGAGTGATATCAAATCCCGTGCCAGGAAAGAAGGTACCAGCATAGACCCGAGCGAAGACGTATCCCAATTTCGTATTCTTCTGGAAAAGATTGAAGGCGCAATTTCTGGTAGCCCGGAGTCCAGCCTGGAACTGGATGAAGAAGAGCTTGGAGATGGTTTTACGTTGACTACGTTATCGAAACTGCCGGCCCCGCTACCAGTGCTTCGCTGGAACATACATCTTACCCTCCGCCAAGGTCAACAAACCGGCCTGACAGTCCCTCTTGTTGGAGACATCTATTCGCAGAAACAGCAAATTGACGACCTCGCCATTCAGTTGCACGACAAAGATCAAATTATCTCCAGGCTTCTCGACAGGCTCGAATCTTCTGGTCATACCCTCTCTGAAGTCTTCCACATCACAGGACAAGGTTCAAGAAAAACTACGTCTCGAGAAGCAGCTGCCAAAATTGTGAAAGGCCTGTCGACGTTTGACCGCGAGAAATGGCAAAAACAATGGGCCCAAAAGGCTTCTGATGAAGAACTGCGAGATGGATACGCTGACTTGGTCATATCCAAGGTGTTCGGTGGTGGAAAGTCTCCAAGTCCAGAAGACCAATCCAGCACTGAACTGGGAGATACTTCGACACGTGACATGGCAGAGAAAAAGAAGAGCGAACCAACTGCAGCTTCGATGGTTCACCGTGGGCGTGAACCGACGGGACCAAAGCAGCACGCGAAACAGAGCGACAGTGACACAGAAGAAACAGAAACAGACGATGACGATCTCGACGCCGTGCCCTCCAGAAAAGCTGCACATCGTAAAGTCGGTGCTTCGTCATCCTCATCGACACACCCCAAGTCGTCTCCGCCAAAACGTGTCGGCGCGATAGGAGCATCCAAACCGAAGCCGCCTCCTAAACCCACCCCTCCACCGGCACAAGACGAAGGATCAGAAACAGAAACAGAATCTGAAGGCGTTCCAGAAAAAGCTTCTCCTGTTAAGTCGTCCCCGAAACCAATCTCCAAGCCTCCTCCCCGTCGCCTCGGAGCCATCGGAGCGCGCAAGCCACCTCCATCACCATCCAGAGAATACTCCTCAGAGCCCGAGCCAGCCCCCCGCGCAGGTTCTGGAAGACTTGGGAAGATAGGTGGAAGAAAGCGCCAAGAAGAATCAGTTTCAAGACAAGCAACTCAATCTCCGGTTCCAGTAGCCAAAGCTCCATCTCCAACCCCTGAGAAGGAGTCAAAGGTGAAAGCTCCGTCCGATGAGGAAGAAGAGGAGTCGGATGAGACGAAGGCGCGGAGGAAAAGGGGGGAGTTGAAGAGGGCTTTGGAGTCAAAGGCGCCTGTGCCCGGAAAGAAGAAGAGGAGGAAGTTTTAGGGTGAAAGCCCCTGTGAAGGTTGCCGGTGCTCTTGTTGGAGCTATCTTGTCTACTTTGCGAAGGCGAAATTGGAGTCTGACATAGTGTCCTAGAACACACTTTCCCAGAATATAATAGAGGGCAAGGAATGAACATATAGTTATATGTTCCCTTTAATCAACAGGCTGTTGCACTATAACTGCTCATTTTTCAGGCAACCGTCTTCCATTTTCGCAGCTGCTTGACAGCTCTCGCTGAGTGACCTAACAAAAAGATGATGGCGCCGCTCAGTAAGATCGAAAAATGGCCGGCCCAACAGAGATTTTATAGACACCAAAGCACTCCCAAACAGCAGATGTTCTAGCCGAGCGACAAGCTGCACAGCTAGTTTATTATCAAATCAGCTCGTTAAATCAGGAAACTAAAGAGTTGGACTATGGTGTACAGCCCAAATCCATCGCAAGCGTGGGTTTTATCGTTGACTCTTGGAAAGCGAACACCTTTAGTAAAAAGTTTCCTTACAAACAAGCTGCCGTTACTCGGGATTGAAGCCGTCCAAGAGAGGAAAGGACATGTACTAAATTCCTAGCTTCATGTTCCTTGAACTCGGAATGCAGCTGAGCATAATGTTGAACAGCTAGATATGATCAGATTCAAGTCGTACGCTCAAGGTTTGGTGTTAGACGGATATTTTACAGTGTACCTAGTGTTATACAAATGTCGGTAACTATTCAATGGGAATCACGTGTAACTTATTGGTTATCACAGTACCAAGCAGTGTGGCGCGAGCTAGCTCGCGCCACATCACTCTCCGTCTCCTTTGTATATACACTTCGATAGCCCCCTTGAATGAAGACAATCAAGACAACCAACACGAATCCAAAGACATACAGAGGCTCCACTGTCACCATCGACAGCGGCGAGCTTTGTGTCAAGTGATTCGCGTGTGTCTAGCCGCTATATCTACTTCTATGCATAGAAAGGTTTCCCGACAACAAACCATGAGGATTTGGCGTTAAATTGTAAGGAACAGCACAATTCCACAGCTAGAATTCCTAAGATTTACTATCTGGTTGTGAAAGAACGGAGCCGCCCAAAGAGAGAATGGAACATCGAGCTAAGTGAATTCACGCTCTTTAGAAGCGTGACCCACCTAGAACTTAGATGGACAGCTAGATGCAATCCGCTTCGAGCTGTACAACCAAGGATTTGACGTGAAATGATGGTCTTACAGCGCGATTGCGTATAAATCATAGGGATTTAACATTTGATTTGAAGAAAGTGCGCAGTCCCATGTGAAAGGCTTGCTATTCCTTTTCAAGCACTCCAGAGTTGATCAGGACGTTACGCGTCTAGAAAATGTATAGATGCAGAACAAATTTGCTTCACGCTTTTCAGATGCGGATACTAGCTGAATAATTAATTGTCTGGCTAGAACTCAAGGAACCTTACTTTATGGCCAATAACTCAGTACGGAAAAATCGTTCGTATGAGCGTGCGTACAGGGGAAGAACTTGGCCTTGACTTGAGGAACTGTTTGTCTGAGACAAGTAGTCTCCTTCCAAGCAGGCCTGGGCAAATCGTTATCGTTATATCGTTATAGCGCTATAAGAATGATATTGTATCGTTATAGCGCTATAACGATATTGTTACCTTGACATTGCTTAGCGTTCATCGGCGAAAAAAAAACCTCTGTTTTGAGTGATTTTCACCTTCATCCTATCAATATGTCGCAAATACTGCACCATTTTCTCTATCTCTGATTCTGATTCTCATACCAATGAGATCGCCCCATCAAGCTTTGTTAGTAATCAGTATTCTAAGCTCAACGAACCACCCAATTTCACCTCTGTATTCGAAAATTCCTATCCAAATCCTGTTTCCACCTGCGCAGATAGAGTGTTTTCAGGCTGTAGAAGGGTTTGCCGATGGGACAGGTGCTCAATTCTTTGCACAACACTTGAGATAGTTGAGTGTATAGGTAGTTGGCTGCGGCAACAGCTAATTACTGATGCAACAGGAGGACTCTCC
>ML977192.1:0-27486 GCA_010015705.1 Aulographum hederae CBS 113979
CATCGACAGCGGCGAGCTTTGTGTCAAGTGATTCGCGTGTGTCTAGCTACTATCCACTTCTATGCATAGAAAGGTTTCCCGACAGTCCAAGATATGTATTGCCATCCACTCCCGGATATCATTTTACACAATGCGACGCTCCCGCAACGCCAGCCGCCGAAGATCCGTCCCACAAAAACACCACTCCGAGCAAAAAGTTCATGACGCCGACTCGGCAGCTTTTCTCAGCCGGTCTTTCTCCTCCATCTTCCTGCGAGCATTTAGGATCATCTCTTCCCTTCGCCGTTGAAGATCGAGCTGCCGCTCTGCTTTACTTTGCGACCACTGCGGTTTCTGCTTCTCGGGAGCGGGCTCGGATGGCGGTTGTGAGATTTTGGAGGCGAGGTTGTAGCGTGTTATCAGGTCTGGGTGTTGCTTTGGGGGTTGAGCAGTGGTCGCTGGGCGGGATGAAGATGGCGTGGGAGGGAGGTCTGACTGGAACGATAGCGGTGGCTATAATCATGTCAACACATACTCCAAGAAATCAAAATATCTCCTCCAGCGTCAACGTACCGTCTCCAATCCCCGGCCGCTTAAATGCCGCTCCGTAACAGCAGCAACACTCCCCCCATTCCTACTCAGATTCCACATGATATCCCTCCGACTCAACTGCGGGAACATTTGCGCGACCTGCTCGACCAGTGCCGGATTGACTCTGTGACCCGGGGACCGTCGAACGCCTGGCGCATGGGGTGTGGCGGAGGTTGCGGGCCTGGCGAGATACCAGCGGACGGCTAGAAAGCCGAGGACCAGCACGACGACGAGTTGGGGGATATTGAGAGATTGGTCTGACATCGGGGCGACCGTAGCGTAGGGATGGTTTCGTGGAGAAGTTGAGGTGAGGGGCAGCGATAGGATCTATGGAGAGTGAAGTTCGGAGGTGAGGTGAGGCAGCGGCGGGCGGGCGGCTTGGCGCTGATTGATTGATTGATTGATGGCACGTGGAATTTTCCCTCGTCGGGCAAAGTGAACACCGAACAAGAATACGACCAAGGATGACGACCTTCGGCGCGAAACGATTCAAGAATATGGCTGCGATGAGCTGCGCTGAAATAGAGATGGTTAGTCGGGGCGACAAACGAGGGGAGGTGTCGTGTCCATGGCAAACACTGACCGAACGGAACTCTGCCAATAGCTGGTGATGTATCGCGGTAAGCTAGGAGTGTTTCTCGGGGATGCATATTGAGCTTGTGTACGCGCTGGAGAAGGGCATCGACGTGTTTCTGGGTCAATTTGTGGAGACTCCGAACCCACTTCACTTCGTCATCTCTGTATGCTCGATGGCATCATGATGAAGCTTGCATTTGAAGAACTTGACCGCTGCGTGTAGCACTACAACAACGCGCCAACAGGCCTTCTACATATTTTGTATATGGTAAACGTTTCGAGCCGGCCAAGTATCACTTTCAGATCCCACCATTTCAACCTTGCATCCAAATTTCCAGTCTTTCTCCCTCATCACTTCTGGAACACCAGCCATTATGGCGATTGAAGGCATTCCAGACACCATGCTCGCGGCCCAGATAATCGAGGTACAACTACAAGTCCTTTCTCTTTTGAGCAATTGGCAATCCACTGACTGAACCACACAGTTCAATAAGCCGTACAAAGTCCACCAAATTCCCACTCCTCAATTCCTTCAACCCCACGATCTCCTGGTCAAGACTGCCGTAGCTTCGCTATGCCACACCGACAGCATGGTCCAAGCCGGCATCATGGGGACAAGCCTCCCTTGTGTCGGCTCCCATGAAGGCGCAGGTACCGTCGTCGCCGTTGGGGAGGCTGTTCAGAGCTTCAAAAAGGGGGATAGGATAATGTCGGGCATTCCCTTCCGCCCGTGTGGTTCCTGCAAAGACTGCCAGGATCCCAAGTACCGCAACTACAGACAGTACTGCGCGAAAGAAGTATGCGCCAACTGGAACCTAGCTCGAGAACCCCACTGACCGTAGATAGGACCACATCGGAGTCACCACGGACGGCGCGTTCGCAGAGTACCACGTAGCCGACGCCCGCACCTCATCCCACCTCCCAGACAGCGTATCCTTCGAGACCGCCGCCCCTCTTTCCTGCGCCGGCCGCACAGTCTGGCGAAGCGTGCTACAAACAGAACTGAAGAGCGCCGAATGGCTCGCCATAGTCGGGTCAGGAGGCGGCCTTGGACATCTGGGCATACACTTCGCAAAGGCTCTGGGATTAAAGGTCATTGCGATTGATGCTCGCGATGAAGGTTTGGAGATGAGTAAGAAGGGGGATGTTGTGATTGACGCTCGGAAAGGCATTGATCATGTCAGAGAGGAGGTTTTTAGGATCACTGGTGGCGAGGGATCGGATGCTGCGATCAATCTGTCGGAAGCAGATACGGCGGCAGCTACGGCTTGTGCTGCGACGAAAATGCATGGCCTTGTGGTACAGATAGCTCAGGTCAGTGTTCGCGTTGGGGAACTGTCCAGGCCCATTCTGACATCCTTCACAGCCCAAGGAAGTCTCCGTACCATTCGAAGAACTCATCTTCCGCGACATACGGATACGCGGCTCTCTCCTCTGCACGGAAGAAGAGAGCAAGCGCATGCTCGACGTTGTCGCAGAGCACAATATTTCTGTCAAGACGAATCCAGTCCATGGTTTACATGAACTGCCGAAACTCGTGGAACTCGCCCACAGCGGGAAGATGCAAGGCAAAGGCATCGTCATAATTGATGAAGAGCAAACCAAGAAACAGGAGGACTCTCAAAAGCAATAAGGGGAGCATTACCACATTGAGCATTCGACAACTAATCACGTGACTTGGCCCTTCACGCTCGTCTCTTCCCGCAGGACCCGCATCCTGCGCTGACTATTCTGTCAAAGCCTAAAACGCTAGTATCGCTTTCTCGACTCGAAACCGGCCGGTCCGATTCAATCTGGCGCGGACGAAAACCTTTTGGGAACTGGCTCAAAACTTTGCTTTTCGATGATGACGCAGTTGAAGATGATCGTGGGTGGAGCATCGCAAATCCGTCCTGTACCACCACGGAAGATAAATATCGGCCCCAAGTCCCCTCCTGTAACTGAAGCTTAGCCTTCCACAGCAATTGCCCGAGCAGATATACTGGAATTGCACAAACCCCAAAAGCAAAAATAATACGAAAAATGAGCGACACCACCACCGACACGGCCGACTCAGACGTGCCAGAAACCAAAACCCTCTACCTAATCCGCCACGGCGCAGGCACCCACGACGAAACTCACGACTTCTCAATCCACGACCCAGAGCTCACAGAAACCGGCCGCCAACAAGCCGCCTACCTCGGCGAAACCTTCCCGCACCTCTCCTCCATCGACCTAATCTGCGCCTCGCCGCTCCGCCGCACCTTGCAAACCGCGCTGATAGCCTTCTCCCCTCTGCTGCCCCCGACCGGGACGAAGAAAATCCTCGCGACGCCGAGGGGACAGGAAGCGTCCGCGAAGCCCGCGAACACGGGCTCGGATCTCGACATCTTGCGCGCGGAATTCGGCACCGAGAGCGTCGACTGGCACATCTGCGCGCACCACCCGGACTTCAACTCGAAGCGGGGCCTCTTCGCCACCAACCCCATCGCGCTGGACCACCGGGCGAAAGAGCTGCGCATGCTGTTGCGCGAGAGGCCGGAGCGCAATATCGTGCTTGTTGCGCATGGACACTTTTTGCATTATTTGACGAGCATGATGAGGGAGGATGGGGAGCAGGAGGGGGGGATGTGGGTTAATGCTGAATGGAGGGCTTATGGGTATGATAGTGGGGAGGGGGGGGAGGAGGCGAGGTTGGTGGAGAGGGAGGAGAGTTGGAGGAGGAGGGGGGCTAGGGGGCCGAGTTGGGCGGTGGGGAGTGCGGGGGAGGGGATGAAGTGATGAGAGTGAGAGAGTGAGAGAGTGAGAGAGTGTGGTTGAGAGTGAGAATGGTGGATGGTGAAAGAGAGAAGTGAGCTTTGTTTCCTTAATGACTAGCGATTGACGAATTATGAAGGTGCGGGGATGGGACCCTTTTGCTGGACCTCTATAGTGGTTTATCTGATGTTGAGGACGAATGGTGATCAGAACAAGGCCGATAATTGAAAAGTCCATGGAGTACTCGCACTTGGACAATCTTATTTGCAATAAACTCGGACGAACTGAATGAACAGCATCCAATCGGACTCTCCGAATGTGAACAATGTTAGCAATCCAAATAGAGTGATGTGGGTTGGACATGTCGATTTGCTTTGAAACCAGATGTCTGGCCGACTTTTTGGGGGGGAGAGATTAGCAAGGTCAGGTGTGCCAACTGAGGCGGTTATTCCGATCAACACAGCTAAGCTACTCCCAATCCAGTGCCAGCAACTAAATTTGAGTCAAACACATGAGAGTCGAAAAAAGGACCTGAGCGCCCGAAACAATTCGAGACTCCCTCGGAGGTGAATTCTTGGTAAAAGGATAATTCTCGCTTAATCTCAAGTTAGCAGCGTTCACCACTTCTAGTTTTGCCATGGAAGAGCTTTGAGACAACTTACTAATGACACGATTTGACAGACTCATGTGTCCTGGAGCTTGAATGATGGCAACGCTAGAAGTAGAATGACTGCTAGAGATGCAATGCAAGCTTTGAGGTCGAATCCATCTTTGACTTTGATATTCGGATGAATTGGGCAGTCCTCCTTTGGAAATCCGAGCAGATACTATGGGGATCTCAACAACCGCTTCATTCTGTTGAATGAACGTGAGTCAGGTAGTTCAGAATGCACATACCAGATATCGTTCCATTATTGGAGATTTTGGAGTCTGCCGCCTTGACGAACGGATGCTACACCTTGTGGTAGATGATGAAAGCACTTGACGAACGGATGCCGCACCTTGCGATAGATGATGAAAGCACTCGACAGACGTCGGACCTTCACCTTCCCCCTCATACACATCAATCATCAACTTGCATCGGATCACGGCCATCAACAGGCTCCTCAACAGCCTTCCCAATCTCCTGGACTCGATATCCCAGCACCAACTGCAATTCCTTGGTGCGAGATTTGAGCGCATAACGCAAATGCTCCGCGTTCGTATGGATTTTCGACTCGAGTTCTTGCTTCCTTTCCATAAGCTGTGCCAGTTTCTCTAGGGTTCTAGCTTTTGATTTGTTTCTAGAAGTCGCGGGTTTAGTAGATGCTCGTTGGCAGGGTCTGGGAGTGAGGGCTGAGGGGAGTTGAGGGTGGCTCACGTTTTTAACTGCTCCTCTTTGTATCTGGCTTTGATGTCACTTCGGAGCTTCTCTACCCGGTCCTGATGGTTCTTTTGGATGGCTTTACGTTTGGTTTCGCGGCGACGTCGGGACTTTCAAGTATCGTTAGTTCAAACCTCTGAGCCAGGATTCATATAATCCAAGTGGAGGTGGTAGAATGAAGAAAAGCAGTCTTGGTTTTGGAGTGAGAAGGGTTCCAACTCACTTGATCGAGCATGACAGACATCATGTTCGCCATGTCGGGCTCTTCTGACGTTTGAGTCTCCATATTGTCGAGCTCCTCCTCCTCCTCGCTATCTTGAGCTTGAAATTTCGCCTGTTTGCTGCTGCGAGCGCTGGAGCCGCCTGCAGACCGAGAGGTTCGGCTGGGAGCCATAGCAGAAGCTGAATCGTCGAAATGCGTTGAAGATAGAATTCGAGGTGATTGGAAGTGTGAGGTTTGGCGGAGAGCGGAGCAGGGATAACGCGAAGTTGCCGCGAGCGCACGTGACTACGATAAGATAAGAGTTTGCACAAACTGCAAACTCTGCCAGAAATTTTGCATCCACTTCTGCGACAAAATAGGCACCCTCAACCTTCCATTTCCACTCCAGTCGCCAACATGGGGCTCGCAGCACCCAAGAAGTACTCCTACCTAACCAATGCGCCGTACCACATACTAATCAGACTCCAGTCGTATGAAAATCAACAACGACCCCAACAACAACACCTGGTCAAAAAACGTCGACTCGTTCGGCCAGAAGATCCTCAGAGCTCAAGGATGGACACCCGGGGCCTATCTCGGGGCGAAAGACGCCAAACATGCCGCTCATTTCACGGATGCCAACAAGTCGCACATTCGAATCCAGCTGCGAGATGACAATCTGGGAGTTGGGGCGAAGCGCGGGTCGGCAGAGAAGGACAATTTTGCGCTGGACATGTTTCAGGGCATTCTGGGCAGGTTGAATGGGAAGAGTGATGCGCAGCTGGAGAAGGAGGCGAGTAGTAGGCGGGATGTGAAGTTGGCTATGTATGCGGGGAGTAGATGGGGAGGGATGAACTTTGTTAGTGGAGGGTTTTTGGTTGGAGACACGATGGATCTCGTCAAGGATCCTGGGCTTAAAGCTGCTTCGACCAAGCTACCGACAGTTCAGCAGGAAGAAGAGTCACCGAAATCCTCCAAGAAGAGGAAGAGATCCGAAGAAGAGGAAGCAGAGGATACATCATCACGTAAAAAGTCAAAATCAAAGTCAAAGAAAACAACCGACAATGAAGCCGAATCCTGCGCTGACCGGAGGAAGGAGAAGAAACGGAAAGAGAAAAAAGACCGCGAAGCACAAGCCATGGAAGTGGATACTCCAGCAGAAAACGACCAGGACACCTCCACAGCCGCAAACCCCAAGTCCAAGGAGCTCAGTAAACGGGCTAGCAAGGAGGAAAAGAAACTACGCAAACAGGAGAGAAAGGAACAAAAAAGGGCAAGGCGTGCGGCAAGGCAAGCTAGGAAAGAGGCTCCAGCAGAGACTACTCGAGACGATACGGATGAGGAATCATCTTCTGACGGGGCAGTAGTGAAAGAGCCTGTCTCGTCGGTCGCTTTAGAGAGAGTCTCGTCCGTGTCTGCCACTGCGACTCCGGATCCACCCCTCCGAGGTCGACATCTGATCCGGCAGAGATATATTCAGCAGAAGAAGATGGCTTCGTCGGACGCGCAAGCTATGAAAGAGGTATTTCACTCGTACGCTCACGTTTACGCCGAGCTTCTGTTAACTCGAGTACTAGATTTTCATGATAACGGCGAGATCATGACGTTCCGTTTTTCTCTCTCTGAATTGCATTTCCAAACGCCTGCGACACAGGCTGGCGTTTCCGCGGCATTTGCTGGCGTTTCTGGTCGGTAAAATCTTGTGTTTGTCAGGTAGATCACGGAAGATGATGGATATACGGTGGTAGACGAGGAAATGGGATTCTCCAGCATCTCACAGGTCGCTAGAATAGCAAAGTCTAGATGTCGTCCATCCCATCCCTGCTCCAAACTGCGCGATTCATGATATGGTCGTGTGATATTTCCACCCTATTTCCCTTTTTCCAACCCAGTCTTGTCCCCCACCCCAACCTACAACTTCGCCTCCCCACCCTTCTTCTGCTCCTCTCTCACCCTCTGCGCCGAACTCAACAACGCATAAAGCGTCTGCAACCTCGGCATCTCCACCCCCTTCTCCCTAGCCAACCTAATCGGATTCCCCAAAATCGCCTCCAACTCCATCGGCCTCCCCCTCTCCCAATCCAGCAGCATACTCGGCTTGGCCCCCGCATTCTTCGCCGTGCTCTTAATGATGATCTCAGGCTTGGCGAGATGCTCACCCAGCGGCCTCCCGACCACCGCCGGCGCCGCGTCGAAAACTTCGTGCATGCAGCCTTTAATGTGTGTGAGCATTTCGACGTCGCGGATCATGGCGGCGTTGCCAAGGCCGCCGCAGAGGATTGACGAGGGGTTGAAGGCGGCGTTGATGCAGATTTTATGCCAGCGGACTTCGAGCAGTTCGCTTTCGGTGTGTGCTGAGGCGTCCTTGATCCCGCCTAGATCCCTCATGATGTGCACGAGTTGGTCTAGCAGGTCTTTCCCTCGCCGCGCTTCTGACGGTGGGAAGGGGGTTTGGCCTGTAGGACCCGTGCTGTAGAGACCCATGTGCGCGCGCGTCCAGCGGTTGTGTCGTATGACGCCCGGACTAGTTTGTTCGGCGGAAATGGTGGTGACGACGCTGATGATTGGATTTTGCGGGAAGCGAGCGCGGTGCGGGGATTCGATGCCGATGCCGTTTTGGATCAGGACGATGCATGTTCTGCCCGCGGGGGCTTTGTTGACGAGAGGGGCGATTTCTCCGGGGTCGTCGACGATGCCTGGGAGCGCTTTGGTGGTTAGGAGGATGTAGTCCCAGCCTTCTGGGGGCGCGATTTGGGAGGTTGAGGCGGAGGTGTTGCTGCTGTAGACGGCGTGGGGGTGGAAGGTGTAGTTTCCCAGTTGCTTTGTTTCTATTTTGACGCCGGTGGAGCGGATGGCGGAGTAGTTTGAGCGGCAGACTAGGGAGACGAATATGTTTTTGTCTGGCTGGGGTTTTGGTTAGGATGAGAGGGTTGGATGGGAGGAGGAATGCTCACGTGGTGGAGGCGTGATCCGTAGAAACAACCGACCGCTCCCGCTCCGACTACGAGGATATGTACGGGCCTGAAGTGAGGTGAGCCTATCGATTGAGACTGAAGAGATTGTGCAAGATTCTGTCCGTACTTTGAACTCGTAGACATTGCGACTACAAAAAAAAGCGTCCGACTTCGTCACTATTTCTCCGAGCTTCTATCCGTGGCAGAGACAGAAGACCCAGTGATCCAGAGTGACTGGGGATTGTGCCGAAAGCTCTACCTATGGGACAAGAATAAAAACTGCAAGGAAAGGTTCTAGGAGGCCAGATCATGGAGAAATACGATGATGATGTTCGATTGCAACACCAAACTTTGACGTTCTCGGCCAAATCCCCAGACCTCCCGTCTCGCCCTGGCTCGTCACTGGTGGGGCAAAAATACCCGAGGTTTGCACCCTTAAGTACATAATTCTCGCCTACTCCATCTTTTTGCAATTCAAGATTTCCTGTCTACCACAAATCTCATTTACGACGTTGGAAGATCTCGATATCTCGTTTTCTTATGGAACCGGAGGGGTGCACGTGTCCCGCCTTTCATGGTCATTCGTTAAACTTCATCCGATTTTCCTTCAAGTTCCATTGGGTAATGAACACACCGGGTTTATCTGCAAAGCCACAACGGAAACGGGAGACAATCTTCAAGATTGCCTTCCCTGCTGGCTTCCAAAATCTATCCACAGCACATCGAGTTGATTTGAAATTTTCTATGTAACTGTCGGTAACTATTTAACCACAAGTCACGTGTATTACAATACATGGTGATCCTGGTGCTCTCCACGTCACTCTCCTAGTCCTTTGTAGACACACTTCGATAGCCCCTCCTTTGGAGAAGAATCAAGACAACCAACACGAATCCAAAGACATACAGAGGCTCCACTGTCACCATCGACAGCGGCGAGCTTTGTGTCAAGTGATTCGCGTGTGTCTAGCCAATATCTACTTCTATGCATAGAAAGGTTTCCCGACAGTAACTGATATTCAAAATTGTCGAATTAAATCCCAATATGTAATCAGTCAGAAAATCCTCGTGGACTCGGACACACTCGGAGGTCTCCAACTTGGAAAATCGGTCTAAAATAATCTAGAAGAAACCAAAAGTCTCCTGACCAGGTGTTTTCGTTGCTAATACAGTAACTAACTAGTCTGATTTTCTTTTTGATTTCATATATCAAGCTGACTGGTGATATTCTTCGTTTTTTAAGAAGTTCAAATCGAACTTCAAGTTCCAAAATCATGTCACACTTTTTTTTAATGTTTCGACTCGGAGAGGTTAAAATCAAGTCGGAAAATATCTACGAGTTCTATCATTTCGTAACGCCCTTGGATGCTTCATTTTTGTTGGCAGAGAACGACTCGATGTTGGAGGTTAGGCTGGTAACCGTTCTTCTCCGCAATACAATTTGCAGTCATGCAACTTTAAAGTAGATACTTAGATATTGCGAATCCAGCAGAGATCTGACATTCAGAGGAACGAGTTACTAGATTGATTTCTCTCAGCAGAAAAATTTCTATCATTCAACCTTGTTCCAAATGCTTGAATATCACAAAACCCACTGAACTGCAAGATCCGACCGAATAAGCTATTGAAGTACTCCTCTCAAACACTATCATTTTCGCCATCCGGCCGAACTTAGGTATTTGGATTTCCCCAAATCTATCAAATCTTAAATCCAGATGCAATGTCTGCTAGTCTCATCTTCTCCCTCGATATCACTTTCCGCCGTCCAGGTTCGACAAGATGTTTGGACGTCGCCATTCCAACGAAAGTTGCAGTCCGGAGACGTGCTATCTCAGTCTCTTTTTGTCATCCCGAGCATACTTGCCGTATAGCTGGGGTTGGGATATTTGGATACACGGAATCGTGGCTTCCTGATTGGGGAGGCGTGCAAGGGAGAAGTGGAACCTTAATCGAACGACGACCTCACTCAGAGAAACTTGTCTCACTTCACTTTCTTACTGAATAACAACTTACCTCACTGAACGACAACCTCGCTGAATTGCAACCTCACCAGATGATAACCGCATCGAGGCCCGACTACACCGGAGCCACGACCACAGCGAACGACGACCACGATGGACGAACGACACTCTACTAAACGACGACTACACCGCCCGAAGGATTCAATAGTCCATTCTCCAAGCGCTCCCACATTGTCAACAACAGGAAGACAGAGCTCGGATTTGTAGCCGAAGAAAGAGAATGTGCCTACACAGCGCAAATGATCCAGAAAGCAAACGCTGAAGCCGACCGATATCCAGGACCTATCTGCGAGTTCGACACCACAATTATGTGGAGCATGGCTACGAATCCTGTCTTATCATCTATACTCGCGTTGATTCGTCCGACGGTCGTCTCGATCATGTATGCAGAGAGCGAAGATGGCTAAACGTGATAGGTCCGCACACTTCTGGAACATGACCACGGTTCCTACCTACCTTATCTTCTACACGGCGACTGCGCGAGATTGATCGAGCATCTGATGCGAGACCTAGGTATGCGAGAGCCCTATGTCTGGACATCCACGGGCGACGAGCGGCCTGTGAGACGAATTGGAAGAGTCGGATGCAGGTGAAGAGAGAATGCGTCTGCGCCTGCGCTTGGTTGATGGTTCCCGGGTGGTTGTTGGATGAAGACGCGATGGATGAAGTGCTGCACCAGTGGGTCGTGATTGCCTGGAGAAGGGGAGCCGACGATACATATTTGCTTGACGTTGACTCGGGAACTGGGAGGTGGTGAGCTGAAGAGGTTGTTCGACTCGCAGGCCGCGGTGGTGTCGGGGTGCTTTCCGACGGTCATCCGCTGTCGGGTAGTGCCTCTCTGCCTGCACGGTATGTATTCGCCGAGTCAGGTGCTTTTCTGTCTGCCAACCAATCGGCTTGGTCTGCTTGAACCTCGTTTTTAGGTTGGAGAGTGATGATGCTGGGGAACCTGTGCATTTTTAGCACTCGAGGTTGCGGGAACTATTGGGTACGTACCGATTCCGCTTCCTAAAGGTATCTAGGTATGCGAGGCCGCGTAATTTGGTATCTTTATGCAAGTTTGGATGCGGTCGAGTGTTTTGACAGCTGCAGGTGCGGTGCATCTGCGCTTCCAATTCAAGGTTGACTCTCCGTGGCCGCATGCCTTGCTTACTGTAGACGCACGTGAGACGAAGAACTGGAAAAGAAACTTGAAGAGAATGAGATGGAGAGACTCGGCCTTGCGATCGACGAGTTTATTCGCTCAGTCCAGACTTACGTTGATCTAAAGGTCTGGTACAGTCGAGGATGATCGCAATAAACACACTCCCGTTCAGCCTTGCGGGGGAGCTGCCGATCAGGCCACGAACAATGGGATCCGATGCCATGGTTGGAGAGAAGCAGATCTCGGGAGATCGACCGATGCATCACAGAACCAAAACAGCAGGGAAGGTTACCCAGGCGTGCCAGGGCAGTGCATTTCTTCCGGCGTAAGAACAGAACTGCTGTCAAAGACCCTGCAGGCATGGCATCCTCTTGACGAGACTGTGACTCCTGGGCGCTGAGAAGGACAAGGACAACTGTTCTCGTAGACGGAACTCGTGGGTCGAGATCAACACTTCAGCTTTCGAGTTCAGAGAGGCGATCATGACGATGTCATTCGTATTCACCGCCTCATTCGCTCCAGCCAAACATGCGATCCGAAGTCTCAGCTGCACATTCGCTTCTTGACTCTCTTGTCCTCCCACCGAGAAAGGCCAGTCCGAGGTTCCGAAAATCCGAGATCCTAAGGACTCCAAGGTGGTTGTCGAGTGCAGGCGGCCGCATGCTGTTTCGACGAGAAAGACCAGCGCAGCACCAACACAACTGTTCTCTCTTCTGTTGCCTGCAGAGTGAGCAACGATGGAGCGAAGGTCCCGCATCGGCGCATGCAACAGGCCGTCATGCTCGTTTATAGGAAGACATCGTGGAATTCCTGCGATCTTCTCCACAAATACCAAGGCGAGGGGGCCGAGTTGCCCGTCTCTGGAATGGCTAAATTAAGAACGAGGAGGCGCCTTTTTCTGGAATCTGGCGACGTCGAATTTAAAATCCAGCCTTGGAATCGCTAGCTTGGTGTTGGCGAATCGTGAGACCGATCCAAGATTTTCTGCCGTATCCAGATCAAGACCCAAGGCTTAACAAAGTGGCGAGACTCGACAAGACCGCGTGATGATTCACGCCTTTCTTGATTTTCTTGTCCATGGCTTGGATCGTTTTTTGCACTCTCGTAAATTCGTTAAAGAAACAGGAAGCTGAGGAGAAGTGGAGGTCCACGTGTGAAATGGCGATCTGGCTGTGGCCGGTGCAAAGGTCTTTCCCCGTATTTCCAACGTCTGTTGGTCAGCCTTGAAGCCTCAAAGAGCGACAACAACATCATGGCGACTCCGTTGCTGAGACAGTCCACGAATGTCTGCCTGCCAGCGTGATACAGAGGACGGGCTGCGCCTGTCAGACCAACCAGTCGGACTTTGACGGCCAAGGAGGATGCTTACGATTTGTCAAGGTTCCGCTTTGTTCTCCAAGATGCGATTCTGTGGCCGTCTCGTCTCCTGGATTCTGACTCCATGCTCGCAGCTGAGAGGAGCAGAAAGAAGCATTCCTCCTGATCGGTGCCACTGCTGGGAATCCCCGATGTGGTAATTTCGCCAAACATGCAAGATGTTGCCGCTGGCCAAAAGCCACCTCGGAGTTTCAGCGCTTTTGACTTCACCCGCCCGTGTCTGACTAGGCCGCTCTAGGAGTGCTTTTAGCAACGGGTACCCGAATTTTGCCTGCTTGTTCTCCTGTCCGCGCCGGATCTCCCGACTCTGACACCAGGATTCATCGCAACGCGGTCATGGACGCGCCTTGTTTACAACCATCGACTGACAACAGTGATGCCCTCGACGATACTCGCACAAAACAAGTTTCTTCGCTACGCTCCACGAACATGTCATTTGGTAGGACGGTCCCCGTTATAGGAGGAACATGTCAAATAAGTTGGAGCCATGTCACCTGTCAAGCACAAAAGACGTGTCGCACCGGTGTCTGAAGGTGCTGGATTTATCCTCGAGTAGCCAAGGGTTGTCCGCGATTTTGCTGTGCTAACGTCTCCTGGCGCAGGCTGGCCGACGAGTTGAGATATTGGTGGCTGAGGAATACACAAATGCGGTCTAGTTGATAGACGCCAAACGTGGTTTCGCGTGTCTTGCAGTTAGCGCTGATCCCAGGGGTTCCTCAGTCAGCCCCATGGCCGTGCCACGACCATCAACGTCCACCACCGCCGCCGCCCATCAACGCCTCCTTTTGCTTCGCCAAAGATTAACACGACGGCTCGATCCTACCCCGGCCATTGTTCCACGAGCTGTGAATAATCGCGAGAATGGGCATCGTCAGTGTCTCTGCCACACGAGAACACACGATCTGCGGTCGTAGGGCTCTCGCCTTTGTTTGTTTCTATTCACAGACGCTGAAACTATGCAGCAATCCGTATTCCGGTCTGCATAGCGGGACCGATTCCCTGCAGCGGCGGCTCTAGTGGAGGAGCCGCAGTCATGCTCCTGAGCTACTGAGTGCGGCTCGAGTGGCCGCTGAGAACGTCACCACTTCTCCTGACCGAGCCAATGCCATCTACATTTCCCGATGTGGACGCCCCCAGAAGCCCCCAACGCCGAACGAGCATGGCTCTCCTTTGCCTTTCGCCTAGACATCGCCTTGGGCTTTGCTTTGGCCAAGTGCACCACGCGAAGTGCCGTGCGGGCTTGCGCCTAGGCCGTCTTCTCCTGGAACCCAGAATCCAGATCGGAGCATCTCCATGGCGTCGAGCGAGGTATATCTGCTGGCCGACGCCTCCACCATCCTCCTCTTCCTTTCTTCCATCCTCACTTCTGCCTTCTTTGAGCACATTTGAGAGCTTTGCCTTCATTCGTTCAGGCAATTGCTCCATTTTCTCGTTGTGTCTTGTTCTTCCTTCCATTCGTTACTTAATACTCACCTCCAGTCCCCGGATTTCTTCTCACCATGAGGACCACCAGCTGGCTCCTCGTCCTGGCGGGCGCTGTCCCTGCCTTGACGCAGAGCATTGCCGTCGCCCCCGAGTCGGCCACCGAACTTCCCCCTTCGTCTGATGGAAAGTGTGGAAAGGCTGCTGGCGAGACGTGCTGGCTCTCCTTCTTCGGCAACTGCTGTGGCAAGGATGGCAAGTGCGGTGCCACCAAGGAGGCCTGCGGTGCTGGATGCCAGACCGGATATGGTTTCTGCTCCGGCGTCACTTTGGATCTCTCCGACCTCATCTCCAAGCGCTCCGTCGTCGAGAAGCGTGAGGAGCCCCTCGATGCTTTTTTAGAGACCCTCGAGGCGCGTGACGCTGAGGCTCCCGTTTTGGACGCTCGCCAGGCTGTTTGCAACCGCGACAACCTCCTCCGATGTCTGGGCCCCACTGGAACTGGCGCTGCTGTTTCCTCTACCCAGAAGGTCGCCGCGGCGTACTGCTCCAGCTTCCTCTCCATTCCCGTGGTCACTGCCACCGTCACGGTCACCCCCTACGTGTAAGCTTCACAGCAGCTCGATTGTATGAATCGCACTGACAAGCAATAGCACTGCCACGAACACTGCCACCACCGGCGTTGTTGTGACCACCACGCAAAAGGCCAGCCTCGAGAAGCGCCAAGGATCTACCGCCGCCCCTCCCATGTGCCAGACATACAAGACTTCGTACCCCGCTAGCCGTGTCAGCTCCGCTTGCAAGTGCTTGAGCGTCAAGACCTCCACTGCCACCGTCACTGTCACCGCCGCAACTGCCACCCGCACGACCTCCGCTCTCGTGACCGCCACCAGCACCAAGACCTGCGCAGCCATCGCCGTTCCCACTGCTTCTACCATTCCCGGCTGTGTTCCCTGCGAGGGCCAGCCTGGCAGTGACCCAGACACCTGGTGCGGTCTTGACATCAACACCAACTACTACAAGGAGGTGCCCAAGACCTGCCGCATCAAGTATTTCACCCTGAACATCCAGAACATCACCGTCGCCCCTGATGGAGTTGAGAGGATGGGTCTCGTCGTCAACGGTGGCACTCCCGGTCCCGCCATCGAGGCCAGCTGGGGTGATACCGTCGTTGTCAAGATCAACAATGAGATGCCGGACAACGGTACTTCGATTCATTTCCACGGTGTCCGCCAGAACTACACCAACATGCACGACGGTGTCGTTGCCATCACCCAGTGCCCCATTGCCCCCGGTGACACTGCTACTTACCAGTGGGTTGCTGAGCAGTACGGTACTTCCTGGTACCACTCTCATTTCGCTCTCCAGGCTTGGGAGGGTGTTGTCGGTCCTATGATCATCCATGGTCCTCACTCCGCTGAATACGACACTGACGCCGGCATGGTCATGCTCGCTGACTGGAACCACCGCACCATCGATTCTCTCTACCAAATTGCTGAGAGGCAAGGTCCCCGTGTTCTTGACAATGGTCTCATCAACGGCAAGAACATTTGGAACGGCACCACTGGCGTCGTTGGCGAGCGCTTCGAGCTCCCCACGAAGTTCCAGAAGGGCAAGAAGTACCTCCTCCGCGTTGTCAACACTTCGCTCCAGTCCACCTTCAAGTTCTACCTCGATGGCCACACCTTCACTGTCATCTCCACTGACTTCACTCCCATCGTCCCATACCAGACCAAGATCCTCAACATCAACATTGGCGAGCGCTACAACCTTGTCGTTGAGGCCGATCAGCCCGTCGGTGATTACTTCATGCGCTCTGACAACCAGAACGCGTGCGCTGGTCTCATCCAGGCTCTTGATATTAAGGGTATCGTCAGGTACGAAGGCTCTGCCGGTGTCACACCTACCAGCACTGCCTGGAACTACACCAGCGAGTGTGTTGATGAGCCCCTCGCTTCGCTTGTCCCCATTGTCCCCATCAACGCCGGCACCAGCGACATCTCCAGCCTCAAGGACGTCACCATCTCGCAGAACTCCGCTGGCCTCTTCAAGTGGTTCCTCTCTGGCACGACTTTCATGTCGCACCCTGAGACTCCCACTCTTCTTGGCCTCTACGAGAACGGCACCGCTCCCACTTTCAGCGGTGACCTGATCATCGACCTCCCGGACAAGAACAAGTGGGTCTACCTCATCATCGAGACTCGTGTTCCCCTTCCCCACCCCATCCATCTTCACGGCCACGACTTCCACGTCCTTGCCCAGGGCCGTGGTACCTACGACAGCGCCACTGTCCCCCTCAACCTTGTCAACCCTGCTCGTCGTGATACCTCCATCGTCCCAGGTGGTGGATACCAGGTCATCGCCTTCGAGACTGACAACCCCGGTGCCTGGCTCATGCATTGCCATGTTGGTAAGTTTATACATCTCCCTGATCGTTGAATCGTCGCTAACTTCCGAACAGGTTGGCACACGTCTATGGGCTTCGCGATTCAGTTCGTCGAGATGGCCAGCGAGATTCCCAAGATCTTGGACTCGACTTGCCAGCTCGAGGGCACTTGCGCCAACTGGGCCAAGTATGTCGAGGAGAACAACATCCACATCGAGGACTCAGGTGTCTAAACGCCCATCGTCTGATCGTTGGTCGTCGTGATGTCTTTTCTTTGTTGTCCGCATTGTCTTGGGCGTGGGATGGTCAATAGTGCTCCGACCCCTTTCTTGTGTCATACTTGTGTATAATGTCTAAGAGCCAACTGTGCCTTTGTCGCCTCCCGGGGGAAGGTGTTGTAAATAAGGGAATCCGGTCGGTGTTTGCATTCTTTTGGATTTCGGGATACCTGATTGAGTGGTATCGCTTAAAAGACAGTTATTACGAGGAACGCATAATTACATCACTACATAATTCATCGCTGGACTACCCAATTGTTCTCGTCTAGGATCGTGATGCGTTTGATTTCTATAAAATAAAGTGAGGTTGAACTCGAGTGCCCTATTTTTGGTCTCCGCCTTTGCACGACCAAGACCAACGCAGCCGCGATCGTCATTGCGCCGGGCAGGGTCTCACAGCTCCAACCGAGACCTGAACAACTTTCTTCAGACCTCACCTCTCCATAAGCATGACCCCATATCTCCCCACCTCACTTCCTCTCATCCCTCCACGCACTACACGAGTAGAAACTCCCTCGTACTCGACCCCAGAGACATCATGTCGAATTTCAAGCGCTCCACCCTCACCGGTGGAGCTGCAGCTCCCTCTCAGCGCGACTCCGTCCTCGCCTCCCTCCGCCAAACCAAGATAGTAGCACCCGTGAAACCAGTGCTACCCGCAGGCACGTGGAGTCCTCAATTTTAATCTCACTCCACGAGCACCAAGAAAAAAATCTAACAAGTACGCGCAGAACTAATCGCCACGATCCTCGACTACCTCCCCGTCCCCGAGCTCCTGCGCTTCGCGCGCACGGCGAAGCGCTTCAGGGAAATGGTGTATGATGACACGCGGTGGGTGCAGCGGATCAAGAGCATGGGTCTGTGGGACGAGGCGGAGGCTAGGCGGAGGTTCGAGGAGGGCGTGCGGAGACAGCGGGAACGCGAAAAGGAAGAGATGGCGAGGAGGGCGGGGGTTGGAGGGGCCAATGGTGCGGGAGGGGCTGCTGGCAATGGTATAGCAGCAGAGGGAAAGACACCGGTTACGCTGTTTGATGCGGGAGTGGAGGAGGAGAGGATTGCGCAGAGGAGGAAGACGCTTGAGGAAGGGTTTGCGGATATTTCGCTGACGGCGAATGGGTCGAGTGATTCGACTGCTGGGGCGGCGCATAGGGATCCTATGGTCGCGTTGAAGGTGCTGAAATCCGTACGGTCGATACGTGGACATGCGAGGCAAGAGTATGGAAGGGTATATGGAGCGCTCGCACCCTATTACCTCGATCTGGCGCGGTCGTTAAGTCATACGGATCCAGTTCTCTTCCGCGCGTTTCGCGATCCGGAACAACAGGCGCAAATGCTGGCGCAGCTGAAGATCTTTGCGAAGAGCGATTTCGCTCAGGGATGGCATGCCCGGGAAGAGAAGCTGGAGACTATGATTGGCATTTTCGAGAATGCGGTTCTTCGAGAGTTTGAGCAGGGCTATGATGCTGGTGATTATGATGGGCGCATGAAGCGGTATGCTCATGTGCTTGTTACGTTGAATGGGGGCGTTGCGGGGATTGATATGTTTATTCAGAATCACGTCTTGATGCAGCAGAAAGAGACGCTCGGCCGGCCGCTTGATTGTCTGCCTTCAGTTCCAAACGGTAGCATACTGCTGGGACCCTCTCACGATTTTCTCGGACGTTTGGCTACGGCGTTGAACGAACAAGGGGCGGTCATAGACAAGGTGTTTCCTACTTCAGTGGAGGTTCTCATACCATTCGTGGAACGTGTGAGCGAAGAAATACTCGGGGAGTATCTCACTACTCTGTTTGATGAAGCGCACGACAGAAATGTGGAAAGCTACCTGAAAGCAGTCTCAGGGATCTTCGAACAATGCTTGCTGTTTTCCGACATGATCAAGCCGGCGAAGAGCTCAAAAGATGATTTCTCGGTTACGATCAAGCAGATTATTATCAGATGCTTCGAGCCCCACATCGACTTGTATCTATCCGAGGAGCTTGACTTTTTCAAGAAGACTTCGGAGGCTCAAGTCGAAGCCTGGGAGAAGAGGCTGTTTGACGAAGAGGCTTCGACAGAATCGTTCTTCATGGCAAATGTCAATCGGCAGGCGGCGAAGCGAGATTTCCTCACGTCGTTCAAAAAGGTGGTTATGATGCCGGTCAATGTTCTCCCTACGATACCCCTTTCATCTCCGTTCGCAACGAGTAAACCGGCCGCAGCGCAAGCATCTTCTGGTAGCGACGCTTTGGGACTTTCCTCGTCGAGAGCTAATACTCCTCTACCCGATGACAGGGCTCCTAGCCCCCGACAAGAGGCGCCTACAACGGAGCTGGCTGCAAAAGCTGCGATCATGAACTCGAGGCTTGAAGGGATCAAATCGCTCTTCAGCATTGAGATCGCTCTAAATCTCATCCATGCCACCAAATCCAACATCGAGAGGGCCGCTGTCTTTGCCAAAATCGGCGGCCAAACAGGCGAGGAAGCCAAAGAACAGTGCGACGCCATCTTCGTCCAGCTCCTGCAAATCTTGGGCACTCGGCACATCAAAGCCGGTTTCGACAAGGCTGTCAATCACCTTGCAGACTATAACCCCCGCAACGTCGCCGAGCACAATCAGCCTGGTGTGGCTCCTCTCGTCACCTTCCTCGAACTCGTTAACGTTGGCGACTTGATCCAGCAAATGGTGGATGTCTTCTACGTGCAAGAGATGGTGACGACGAAACTCACGGACCGCGATGACTTTCTCAGTCCCGCTGTCAAGGAGAAGAAGCGATTCGAGCAGATGCTAGACGAGCGTGTCGCAGCCGGTTTGAACAAGGGGATTGATGTCCTGATGGATGAAGTCGAGTATCTTTGTGCTACTATCCAACAACCGACTGATTTCAACCCGACGGCCTCGGAGCAGATGATGGATATTGGGACCACGCAGACTGCGACGCGGATTGTCGATATTGTGTCTTCGCATACGGGGATGCTGACGGGGAGTACGGACAAGAATATGCTGGATGTGTTTAATCAGGAAGTGGGGTTGAGGCTGTTCACAGCGCTGTGTAAGCATCTCAAGAGGCAGCGCATTAGTATCGACGGTGCCATCAAGCTTATCAGGTCAGTTCTCTTCGTCCTTTTCTGCCATCCAATATCCATGTCCAGTTTTGTCTCCAACTATACGTGCTAACCCCCTTCCCAGCGACACAAACCACTACCACGCCTACATCTCAACCCTGAAGAACAAGTCCCTGACACAGTACTTTGACGCGCTGCGGGAGCTCAGCCAGATCTATCTCATCTCGCCGAAGCATGCCAAGGAGATTGCGACTATCATTGCGGATTCGGATCGCTACTATGGCATCTTTCGTGCTGAGGAGGTCTATGAGTTTGCGGAGAGGAGAGCGGATTGGTTTGTCGTGAAGAGGGATGTTGAGAGGGCTATGTATGGGATTGGGTGCGCGGTCATGTAGATAGACATGGGATGGTGATCGGACAGTTGGCTGGATGAAAAACTGATGTACAGATGGGTGTTTTCCTGTATAAAGTAGGTAGAAGTCTGAGGTATCCCATGAGACTTTACCAAACAATTGATCTCTGTGATGGATGCGGAGATGTTAAAGGATAGGTAGCACTAGTCCAACAATAATGACCAACCTGCGTGAGTGAATGGAAACTCTAACTGCACATACCAAACAGTGGTAACGACAATACAATGTAAATACAAGCTCAATGATATGTTCAGTCTTTGCGATCTCATTCACCTCCAATAAGCTGTGAGGCTGACCAATGAGGTGAGGTTGCATCACGTGATCGGCATCGGGAAAGGCAATTCACAGTTCCTCCAGGTTGCGGCGGACGAACAGCACTCCCGGCCCAGCCACCGTCCCGCATTCTGTACAGCTTGATCTGCCTTTGGTGCAAACCTCACCCTACAAAGATATACACCGTCAATCCAGCCCAAACAATCCCATTGCGATTGTCTCACCGGCGAAAACTGCCAAACGGTGCATGATCCACCATCCCATCTGCTCCCGCTAGCCACCCTTCTACCTCACCTACCTCACTTCACCAATCGACTTAAGCCACACTCTCCCGCTACATTTCCGCGCATCGCCTGACTGCACAGTCTCTACCCCCGGCACTGAGCTTCTTCCTCTCTCTCTTGGGTAAGAGAAAGTAATTGGAACTCCTCCACTGCAGCGCTTCGCCCGTTGTTGCAGCCCGCACCTCCAGCATGTCTCGTGAGTACATACCCTTGCACAACGCCAGACGAAGAACGAAAACTGACAAGATGGCTTTGCAGTCCCTCCAGATGTGGAGGCGTCTTACTCCGCCATCATCGATGGCATCCTCGCCGTCTCCAACCTCCAGACCATCTCGGCGAAGCGCATAAGGAAGGGATTGCAGGCGAAGGTGGATGTAGATTTGACGCCCCAGAAAGTATGGCCATTTCAAGCTTTTGGAGTCTGATTGTAAGACGGCATACTCATACAATATACAGGAGGCCATCACCAACCTCATAATGTCCCGCTTCGACAAAGCGCAAGCCCAGCAACCCACCGCGCCATCCCCACCCGAACCCACTCCCACCGTCGTACCCACCAACGGCATCAAAAAAGAGACCACTCCAAAGCCCAAACCCCTCAAGTCCTCAAAATCCCCCAGCCCCTTCTCCTCCGCCGCCTCCTCGTCCCCCAAGAAACGCGCAAAGTCGACCCCGCCAGACGACTCTGAGCTCTCCGATCCCGTCGATACCCCGCCGCCGAAAAAGAAGCAGAAAAAGACCCCACCGGCGGGACGCAAGTCAATAGAGGAGGACGATGCGGCGTATGCGGCCAGGTTGCAGGCGGAGGAGAATGGACGGATGAGGTCGACGAGGGGAGGGAATTCGAAGAAGAAGGCGGCGCCGGTTAAGGGGGCCGCGAAGAGGCAGCGGAAGAAGAAGAGTGCGAATAAGGTGCGCGAGGAGGATGATAGTGAGTTGGAGAATGGCGAGAAGAAGGAGGTTAAGCGGAATGGCGGGTTTCATGTGAGTTTGTCTGGATGGGGGGAGATGTGTGGAGGAGCTTTGCTGACGACTTTGAAGAAACCTATGCTCCTTTCAACACCGCTGTCAGAACTACTAGGCGAGGCTCAGGTAAGCCTCCTCATCCCCCTCCACCATCATCATCACCCTCCGACAACACCCCCGCTAACTATACCCACACAGCTCTCCCGCCCCCAATGCGTCAAGCAGATCTGGGCCTACATCAAAGAACGCGACCTCCAAGACCCAGCCGACAAGCGCCAGATCCGCTGCGACGACGCGCTACGCGCCGTCTTCAAGTCTGATCGCATTCACATGTTTACGATGAATAAGATTTTGAATCAGAATCTTTATGCTGTGGATGAGTGATGGGGGTTTGGGGTGGAATTGGGTTGGCTTTGATGGGCGGAGGGAGGGATGGAGAGAGGGAGAGAGGGAGGGAGGGAGAGATAGAGGGGTAGAGTTGATATATTGAGAGTGCTGGTGAGGTGGACTGGGATTGTTTTACGGCGTTTCTTCGCTGCCGCTCCACACAAAGTCTCTGTTGAGGAGAAACGTCTTTCCTTGTCAATTTGCTCCCTTCTCTTGTCTTTTTTGACATTTTTGCAATGCATGGCATGGCGATCACGTGCGTGGGGCATATTCTGGATTCTTGCTTTCTGCTTTCTGCTTTTCTGGCTTTCGAATGGAATGGAATTGCGATGGACTAGGGATGGACTAGGGATGAATGAACAGCAACAGCATCTCGAGTGCGACCCCGTCGAGTGGGTTCGCTTACCTTGTTACTGGTAGAAGGAGTTTAGGAAATTGAGGGAGAGGCTTGGACGGTCAGTCTCTCTGTCTATCTGGCCGGTTGTATGGACGTATCTCTCTTGTCCTTTGCCTCTCCTTTGGTTGAGTTCAGTTCAGTTCGGTTTGATCTTTTGCAATGCCATTGCATCCATTCATGATGCGGCTAGATGCAGATCGCTCGATACGAAGTTCTCTGTTCGAATCGCACAACTCTCCCTCAATTTCCTTTCCTTTCGGTTTCTGCCCCGTTGTGGCTGTCTTTACTTTCGGGTTTGTTGCGCTGGGGTTTTGAGGTTGAGAGGTGATGCGGCGAAGGGGAAACTAGGAAATACTTTTGAGACGTCTCTCGCGGATCATACCACATGGGAAAGCTGAAGGGTTGTTGTGCATTTTGGGGTGGGTTAGAGGGGGAGAGTAGGTACGGTAGGGAGATAATGCTTAAAATGAGATTATGCAAATGGCTATACAGTACAACAACTAGCTAATGACCCCCTAGTCGGAGAGTAAAGGGCCATGTAGGAATCCTTAAAGTTGAGAGGTACAAGATTTTTCTGCTGCGTCTCTTCATCACGACGCCATCAAAAGAGATTCATGTTATTCCAGGAACGACGGAGGTGGAGGTCAATTGGATATAGGCATGTGATGGGATATAGTTCCTGATGCCAAGGTTTATTTTATGAATAGTAAGTCCACGTCGGAAGTGTGGACGCTGGTGGACGGTCTGGCGGAAGGGCAGACGCTGAAGGTTCTGAGACCACCGGCCCCGTCGTGAGGAATAGGACTTGGGAGATGAAAGGAGGTGGATTTGTTCTTCTGGGCTTGAATTATTTGATGAGTTTGTTGGATCTTGTCATAGACGGAGGTGTTGAAGTTTTGGGGAAAGGGAGAGGTCTACCACCGGCCCTTTTACGAAAACTGGGATTCGGGATTTAAAAACTAGTATACCAGTGAGCTTGTCAGATCTTGTCCCAGACGTATCGTTGTGGCTTTATCATTATAGAGCTTCAAAGTTTACTGAAGTCAAGGAACCCGAGCGGCGAGGCGGCTAACAAGCGGCTAATCAGCGACACTCGCTCCATGAGGTCGGCATGTCGGCAGCCTGACGCCGATGAGCGAACCCACGTGACGCTCATCTCTCCGCGACTTTTCGGCCGAGATCGGCCCAGTCAACGTCGAGAAAGTCGCGCCGTGCGCACTGCGAGCCATGGCAGCAATCACCACCAAACCCGCGACGTCTCTGCGGCATTGTGCCCGCAAATTGGGCTGCAATCTCTCTTTTAAGAGTACCTTCTTTTTCCTCTGCTTTCTCTGTTTCTGCGACCCGGAAGAGAAGAGATATTTGAAAGATGGCTGAGCCGGTTTTTGTGGCGACGCTGTTCAAGACTCCTAGGAGTGCGCCTATAACGCAAGATCAACTCGACGATTTCTCTGCGGCTGTTGAGGAGATATTTCCACATACTTCCACCACGCGGGCGCTCTCCTACCTGCCCAGCAGCAACAACAGCAATGGCACCTCCTCCTCCACAAGCAACGGCACCTCAAACTCCACCACCTCCCTCTCCCCCATCCACGAAGCCCTCCTAACCCCCACAAACACCCTCCCCCCAACCCTCACCGACCTCCGCCACGCCCCCTCCCTCCTAACCTACCAGCGCACCCACTCCATACAAATAATCCTACAATCGCACCCGCTCCACCTCGCACACCGCCTCCCCGGCCTCGCAGTCTTCGACATGGACTCCACGCTCATCCAACAAGAAGTCATCGACGAGATCGCCGCGTCCCTCGGCCCTGAGTTCGCGGAGGCTGTCTCGGCGATTACGGCGAGGGCTATGAATGGGGAGTTGGACTTTGAGGAGAGTCTTAGGGAGAGGTGTCAGTTGTTGAAGGGTGTGAAGGGGGGGATATGGACGGAGTTGCGGGAAAGGATAACGTTGACGCCTGGGGCGAGGGAGTTGGTGGGGTGTTTGAAAAGTTTGGGGTGGAAGACTGCGGTGCTTAGTGGTGGGTTTCAGCCTATGGCGGATTGGTTGAAGGAGGAGATTGGACTCGATTTCGCGCATGCGAATCATCTTGTCGTGTCCGAGGATGGGAAGAGTTTGACCGGCGAGCTGGAGGGCGATATCGTGCATGCGGAACGGAAGAGGGAGTTGGTGGTGAAGATTGCCGAGAGGGAGGGCGTGCAATTGGGCAAGACGGTTTGTGTCGGGGATGGGGCGAATGATCTGCTCATGATGGGTGTGGCTGGTCTAGGGGTTGCGTTTAATGCGAAGGAGAAGGTTCAGGTTGCTGCGCCGACGAGGTTGAATGCGGATAGTTTGATGGATGTCATGTATCTGCTGGGGTATTCGCAGGACGAGCAGGCGGAGATCTTGAAGAGGTGATGAGAAAAATGTGGGATTGGGTTAGGGGAGTTGGAGATGGGCGCTCAGGAGAGAGGACATTCAACATGATACCCTGGTATTAGACGATTTATGATTGGGTCGGAGTACAGTATGTTAGACGCTTTGAGCCAAAAGAATTCTGATAGATCGCAGGTATATAGAGCAGGTTTCTCTTGGGAAAAATATTATCATCGTGTTACCCGACTCCACTCGGTGAGGGACAACATGTCTGGAAAAACTTCAGGAAAACTCTCCCATATTGGACGTGGGAACTCTCGGGACGCTCCGATTCTTCGGAGAGGGCTCTGCCACTCACTCAGCAAAAGATCCTCATCCCAGAGACCTTCGTAAATAACTCAAGAGACTCTTTTACTCTGGGTAATCAGTAAACAGCACCATCCCATCCACGAAGACCAGACTTCCGAGCCAACCGCCCATCGACACTCCACCATCCAACCAACTCCCACACCAACCGCCATCCCAACCCACAAGAACAGCCACAAACTCCGTCCCTCCCTCCTCAGAAAACACCCCTTTACCCAACCCTCGGAATCCCCTCCGCCCACGTCCCCCCAAACGCCCCCTCCCCCACCGCCGCCGTCGAAATAACCGCAAGCCCCATAAGATACACCCTCAGCACAACCGCATACATCGTACCAAAACTCACCACAAAAGCCTCTGGTAACCGCAGCACCTCCTTCCCGCCGACCCTCGTAGGCCTGGGGAACAGCCCGAAGCGGAAGATGGCCCAGCGCAGAGCGACGAGGAAGGGGTAGAAAGCCATTTTGGCGAGCGAGGTTGCTATGATGGGGACGTCGGGGGTTTCCCATTGCGGGTCTGGGGGGAGGGTAAGGAAGGCGAGGAGGTGGGTTACTCCGATTAGGAGAGCTGCGGTTATGCAGCCGATGGAGAAGGTGCTGAGAGAGCTTTCTTTCTTGCCTGGCGGCGGCTGAGGCTGAGGTTGAAGTTGAGGTTGGTGGAGCAGGTGGCCAGCCATGTAAACTCCTGGGTTGCCGACGCCGAAGACAGGCTTCGGGGCCGCGGCGACGAGATCGCGGAGCTCGGAGACTGACGCGTGGCGTGTCGCTGGTATATAGTTTGCCGTGACGACGTTGTGAAGCTTACCTGCATGGCAAATGTAGGTGCAGAGACTCAGCGCGACGAAGGAAAACGTGATCATTTCCAGCGGGGTTGTGGAGAGTCGCCTATGGACATGGATGACAAGGTCGATGGTTAGCCAAGTCCCTTGCAGTATCGTCAGGAGTTTCAGGAGACCGTCTCCTTTGCCCTTGTCCTTGAGCTCGTCTTCTGAAATGCAAGGTAATGCGCCGATAATACCCATCCGCCTGGCCAGTTTCAGTTGGTACGAGTCGAGGACCCAGTAGTTGCCCACGAGGCTGGAACATCCGTTGATAAAGTCGACGCGTTTCTCCGCGTCTCGGTCTACCTCTGGCGACGAGTCGAGAGCGGCTTGCAAGCGTCGCTGGTTCAGTGTGTCGATTTCCCAGTCCGTATCCCCAAGTCGATACTCCAGATCTCGCACCAAGGCTTCGATTTGTTGGAAGTATGGGCTCAGAGTGCTCAGACGCTGGAAAGGCCAGAAAGGCTCAGGCGCTGCTGCCTCGTCGCCGGTTTCGACATCGCGGCCGAGGAGAGGTTCGTTGGGGGCTGTTTTGACACTTGCTCCAAAGTCGAGCTCTGCAATTTCAAGCGCGATGGATACCTTCTTATGGGAAGCCTCATCCGGACTGGCCTGTTCGTCCAAAGCATCCAACTCGGCGCAATCGTCATCTGAAGACTGCTCCTCCCCATCACCGCACCCCCTAAAATCAATTAAAAAGCCTCCCATATCAGCGAAACAAGAATGAGCAAGACTCCACTCCACCCCGTCTTCCTTCGCCCATCCCCTCAACGCCCCAAGATGCGATCTTACGGCGAAATAGTCGCTGAGCGCCTTCCCGAACACTATCTCCGGCCACATAAACACGGTGAAGAAGTACGAGATCGTGCTGCTACTGAAGTAGACAGTGCGGAGGAGGTGTTTGCGACCAAATTTGGCGGGTAGCTTCGGGGGGCAGGCCGGGGCGGAGGATGGACCAGGCGCTGAGGAGCAAGAGTGATAGACAGTTGTAGATGATTTGGCGGATACTTCGGACGGTGGGGGAGGAGATGTCGTCGGGGGAGGAAGGGAGTGTGCAGTTTGGGGGAAAGCTGGAGGAGTTCATAGTTGTATTTTAGTGCTAGCGAGGAGGATGTGAAACCGGCGGCTCGTGGGAGGGAGGAGGAGG
>ML977192.1:28895-47254 GCA_010015705.1 Aulographum hederae CBS 113979
GGAGTGTTGTGCAGGATCACGTGATAGCTTGGCACCCGTGTACATAAGCTCGCCTGCCCCCTAGATAGATCAATCCAATCGTCGACCACAACAGGGAGGAAAAGTCTTGTGGACTTTACTCCGAGTCCGTAGAATTTCAGCCTCGTGGTTGGATAGAGAACTAAGTTTGAAATCTAGGAGGCGCCGTTTGCTCCCGTATATACATGCATCCAAACCTTGCCAAGCGGACATGGCTTGGGGTTTGCTTCTTGCGCCAATATTGGGGTATCAAAGGTATCGTTTATAGAATGACGCACCTGCACAAGCTGTCAGCTGCGGGGAGTGGGCATTGTCTCTTGTGAGGGCGAGATACGCGTTCTTTGTATGATGGTGTGGTGACTGGTTGACACCCGCATTGCATGCATGAAGCTTTACAATACGACAACCACGGGAGACTCGGGGTGTGGGGACGCAAGGCTGAGAGCGGGAGATAGTGGATGTATAGGAGTGCTTTTCAATTGAAATGTTGTAGTTTCTAGTAGCTGCCATTTCAATAGACTCAGAAGTACACTTGCGGGGGGAAGAAGGTCAGAAAAAGAATCAAAATATAACGAGCTCCGAAATGGCGAAAAATTATGTTAAACCACGTCCACTACAAGATCCGAAACCTGATGCCACTCCTCGCAAATTGAAAAGCATAAAATCCTCGATTACTCCTAAAAGTACACGGTCACAACCACCGTGGTACCACGTGAAGTGATCGTTGACATTCATGGAAAGAAACATCGGGGTTGATAGAAAGGAAATTCTTAGCCGATATGTGGGATGCTCGATGTCCAAGTAGAAATGAAGACACCAGGGGGAAGCCTCGACAACTCAGTGAAAATTGATAGCCAGAGCCAGAACCGACCCATACCATAGAGTATGGCAACAAAAGCAAGAGGAAGCCACCTGAGGATGAATTTACCCGTCCGCGTTTGGGGGGCTCGGACGTCAAACCACCACACGGCGGCCCAAACCGGAAAAGCCATGATTGATGCAATTGCAATGATTCTCAAAAGACCCTCTTGGAAAGCATTGGCGAAAGAATTCCAACCAAGAGCACATACACACCCAAAAAGTGTGCTACCAGCGGCACACCCGAGCTCAAAGTGGTATTGCCGCCCTGTTCCTGCCACCTTGTGGATTGCTTCGTTTCGCATCGAAGTGGTTCCTGTCGCTCTAAGATACGCATGCGGTGCAGCTTCCATGAGTTCTTGGAGTTCCGATCTGCTTGGGTGCCGAGCGGCCGGAATGGATCTGGCGGTATGCACGTCCTGGGGCTTATCGAGGTATAAAAGATAGGTGCAGATTGAACAAACGGCAAAGGCAAGGGCGACGAGTTCCAATAAAGAAAAGGGAAGGTGTTTGTACGCTCGTGTTGAGAGGTCAAGGATCAGTCGGGCTATCTGAAAGAGCGCAAGTGCCTTGACAACCACGTCTCCTTTATTCATATCATTTATTTCTGCCTCCGAGATTTCCGGTAATCTGGTGATGATGCGTCTTCGGCGAGCCACCTTGATTTGATTGGCATCTAGGATCCAAAGGGTTCCTAGCATTTGGCACTGGGCTTTTTCAAAAATTTCTGTCTCTGCCGTCTGGAATGTTACCAGTTGTTCCCAGTGCACAGGGTCCGCTTCCCACTGGATCTTTCCAATGTATTTTTCCAGACCCCTTACAGAAAATTCACAGGACCAAAAGTTCATGTGTGACCAAGAAGAGTTCTCGTCATGCATGGGGTCGAATTGTGTATCAAGATCCGAGCAGGAGGTAAAGTCGATAATGAAGCCACCCATATCGGCGTAGTAGGAATGGACCAAGGACCACTCTACGCCATCTTTTTTCGCCTTTTCTTTGAAGTGCGCGAGGTGTGTCTTGGCCGCGAAGTAATCATTGACGGCTTTCCCAAATACGATTTCCGGGAACATGATAGCCAATAGCACCCAGAGGAGCTTTCGGGTAAAAAGATAGAGGGATTTCGCGCATTTTTGTTTCCAGCCAGACGGGACAGACTGGACCGGCACATTGAGGTGGAGGACGGACCAAGTGCAGAGGAACAAGACTGACAGACAACTCCAAAGGATATCGAGGGTACCACGGGTGTTGGGTCCAGACACATAGCGGTAATCAAGACCAGGAGGAGGAAGCGTACAGTTGACAGTGAAGATGGAAGGGAAACTCATGGTTCTGGTTGTTTAACACGTTGAATACCAGGCTGATGATTCCACAAGGTCTGCTAACGTCGAGAGGTGGTGCCAGGCGGCGGCGACATATATTAGCCTAGGAACCATCCTCAGCCTCGAGGTCCAAGTCGCAGCATTCGAAGCCTGTGGCGAAGCGCATCCCGAGTAACGTGGACAAGGCTCTTGATTCGCTTGTGCACCTTATATTTGGATATATATCCCGATGAGGCTGAATGATTTCCTGCATGTATAGTTAGCGCCGGGGGCTCAATATTGTATTGGCGCTCTGTGTGGAAAGATGCCCCGCTGCCTACCTGAGCAGTGAGTACAGCAAGCTGCCGCATCCGTTCAAGCTCAGTAGACAGCCTTGCGGGCACGCGGTGGTGGGAAAAGCCATGATGCAGAGGCTACTCCATAGAAGTAAGTCTTTTTGAGATTGGATCGAAATGCTGCATGCCAACCATGCATACGAAATGGCTCTATATGTGAGTATCAATGCACAATACGTGCAGTGTCTCTGGCGGGGCTGGACCGGTTGTCAGGCAAGGCTGAAGGAGGGTGAAGGTCGAGACGGCTGAAGACGGCGCAACGAGGCTGTGGGTAGGAAAAAGTACCCGCATATTATCAGAGGGATTCGATGTTTGAGTTTCATGTGGTGGCGATGGTGGTGGCGGTGATGTTGGTGTTGAGGTTGAGTTCAAGGCTGAACCTCTTGTACGTCTTGAACCTCGCTGAACTAATTCGGAAGTCGCGAATAGTTGGTCACGTGCATAGAGCACACGTGCACACGTGATTTTGAACCACTGCCTCTGAAAAGTCTGAATAGAACGACCTCGAGAACCGCTTCTTGAGCAGGTATGTCCGCAACCAGTCAAACTGCCACAGCGAAAAGAATGCTCCGGTAAGTATAACAAACACCAATGCTTGCAGCTCCTTGTGTACTGAATACAGAACGCCAGGGATATCAGCAGAACGTGTCCACCCGAAGAGAAGCCTCAGACCATCTCAATATAGCGCTTGACCTCCCTATAAAAAGATTAGCAACTATCTTCCAAATTATCGAACAGGTTCGAGACTTACCAATCCGTGACCGCCTCATCCCAGAGCCTGACCTCATGCTCCCTCGTGCCTCCATAATGATCGACAAACTCATCGCCGAACACCTCTCTAGCTACGCTATCTTTCGCCGTGAATCTTGCATTCGCCTCCTTCAGGCTCTTTGCTAATCTGACCCCTTTATCAGACGCACCGCCGACATCCTCGCCCTTACCAAGTGGAGGTACAGGAATTTCCATCTTCTTCTGCACACCTCGCCAGCCAAGGGCAAGAATAGCTGCGAGAACCATGTGGGCGTTAGTATCTGCACCTGGCACTCTTACTTCCATCCTCGTTGCTTTTGGACTTCCTGAGGGAGGTGTGATGAGACGGATACTGGCAGCGCGATGTTCCAAGCCCCATGACACTGTGACTGGCGCCCAGAAGTTCTCTACGAGGCGCTTGTAGCTGTTCACGGTAGGAGCGACGATGGGCATGACGTCCGGAAGGCCATCAAGTAAGCCAGCAAGGAAATGTCGGCCGAGATCTGAGAGGTAGCGCAGGTCTGAGTATTTGGCATCCTTGTCCTCCTCCCCGCGGTAGAAGAGGTTTTTGCCCTGCTTATCTACGAGCGAGATGTGCATGTGACCGGAATTTCCAGGAAGACCTTCGCGAGGCTTTGCCATGAAGCAGGGGGTGATGCCGAATTTGCTGCCGATGGACTTGACCGTCAACCTATGATTGCATCAGCTGTTGAAGCTTGCAAGGTGTGATGATGGTTTGCCCACTTGAACAAAGCTGCTCGGTCTGCCATCTCCTTGATCTCGTCAAAGAGTAGAGCCTATTTATCGTCAGTCTCACACCGTATGCATTTCTGACTTTTTTTTTCTTACAGCCTCAAATACACCGGGGCCACTTTCAGTATGCCAGCCCTCAATTCCACAGCGGAACTTGTCACAAGCGTCGAATATCCCGTAGAAGTACTCTTGATTATGCACCGGTCTCGTGAGACTGTACCCAAACATGCCCTCCGTCAAACTCGGCAGTGAATTGACCGGGTTGTTTTTGAGGAACGACGCGGTCGCAGACGAGTTCTGCTCGGAGGAATTATCGGAGGAAGAGGACGGCACGCGGAACTGGTAGAACTCGTACTCGGCTGTCAAAGACGAGAACATGGGCGAAATTAGTCTCTTACTTTCTCGACAGACGGAAGCGGGAAGGCATCCATTATGCTGCAGCAACATGCTCAATACGGCATTCTAGCGATATACGGCACAACAGGGGCAAGCGTCAGAGAAAGGGCAAAACTCACCTCCAGCCATCGCACCCATGCCCTCCTCCTCCAACCGATCCACCGCCCTCTTCAACAGCGACCTCGGACACGCACTCAACGAGTTCAACGAATCCGGATCCACAAAACTAACCAAGAAAAACGGCACATTATTCTCCCACGGAATGCGCCGAAACGACCTCAAATCCGGAATCGCCAATATATCCCGATACCCATTCTCCTTATTGCTAATCTTGAGCTCACGGAAGTATGTCTGGTCGTGCATGTCCCAGCCGAAGATGACGCTGCAGAAGCCGAAGCCGTCTTTGGCTATGCTGAGGAACTTGCTCTTGGCCATGAGTTTGCCGCGGAGGACGCCGTCGACGTCGACGCCGGCGACTTTGACGCCCAGGTCATCTTTTAGGAGGGCTGGGAGCTGGTCTGCGGTGATTTCTGAGCCGGGCGCCATTTTGGGAGGGGTGGGGGGTTGTAGGGGGAGCTCAATTGAGAGGGGGAGAGGAGATGGGAGGAGGTGGGGTGGAGTGGCGACTATCGTAGCTCAGGGGCACGTGCCACTTGCGATAAGGTTTGATGGCTCTCACGTGCCTCCTTCCTTTTCCTTCACCTTCGCTTTCTTCGAGGCAGATTGAAGACTTGAGTGCTATCCCAAGGCAGCCCAATTCTACCGAACTCTTGAGGGCCCAATGCCTGACAAACTATGACAAGAAAAGGCAAATCCGAAGAGCCGAATCAACGGCAGATCAACCACTCGTGAGAGGTAATCTTATATTCTTTTCTAACCCCTCGCGCGCACAAAACTAGTATCCTCTTGAACAGCTCGAGAGTCCTCCCAAACATCGCCTTCACAATTCCGATCCTACAGCACAAGTAACCAGGCGCATACTCCCCGCCGTTTGTCAGCCTTCATCTTCACAGAAAACAAACCCCTGAAACACCGCCGATTACTTATCAAGTGTTCCCCTCCTCTTTTTTCTCCCTGGTAGGCCCTTCAATGTGTCGTAAATCGAGCAGTGTCAGTCTCCCTAGAAATAAGCCGAATACTCCATTTCTTTCCTGCCATTTCTCCGATTTCTGTGACGGGGGATAACTTCATTTATCTTTATCTCACTGTAGTTCTTCCGTTTCCCCGAACCCTACTTTTTTACCTATATGCTTGTCCTAAAGTCGTCTCCACCGCCCTCACCCCAGCGGCCCGGCGCAGAAAACCCAACATCCCTCCCCTCTCCCTCGTCGCTAACCAAAACCGCAAACTCTACCCGACTTGAACTACTAAGCACTTACCTTGAACCACCGAACCCTAACCTCCACCATTCCTGGGCTTCCTGCTGTCGTGCTTCGCTGTTTAAGAAGAGAGTACGACATGTAGATGTAGGGCCTTGGTTAGGTAAGGTAGGTACGTATAGAGAGACACCGATACCGATACGACAGGGCAGGGCAGGCTTGGAACTCAGATTTGGTTCCTTGAACCCTGCATCAATTTGTGTAGGTACAGGTAGGGACTTGAGAGGTAGATGCTGGCGAGTGACGTAGACACACAACCCCAAGAACCAGGTAAACACTCCAGTCCATTGTCCCCCAACCCACCCCATCCCAAAGCCGCCATGCCGGCGATTTGGAACTGCATTGGATAACCCCATCCTCCATCTTCTATCCCAGTCTACAGGATACGTTTCCTGAAAACTCATTTCTTTTCTCTCGGCGCTACAGTGCATTATTATTCATCTCGTCTGAACGAGTCCTGCCTTTGAAGATCAAGCTTCTTATCCACCACCACAAGCCTAATACCTTAGCCCGTGTCTCTCGTTTCTCCACTGAAATATTTCAGCCGTTCTAGATACATCAACACATCCATACCCCTCCCATCTCTTTCAAGCCTTTCCCAGCTCAACAACACTGCCATATTGACCGAGCAGCCACATTCTCACAGTGATACGAGAAGGAATCCCATCCAGGAGGTTTAGCTATGACGTGGCATCCAACTCTCCGACTTGCACCCTGTTCTTTCACGCTCTTTATCGTTTTCACTGATCGCGGCCGAGCTTCTTTCGATTGAGTGCAATTCTAGTGATAGCGATAGTATCAAAAGAAGTTGATGGCAGCTCATGAACTCTGAACCAACAGTCCTGATAGGTAGCCCCGGCTTGCGTCATTCTCTGCGGCTGGAGCTTGAGATCCAAGATCCCACCCTTATTCTTCGTAGAGTAACTTTCTTGATGTTCTGTACTATATGCGGACAGACGGCATGATGCAGGCTATCGTCCACAGTCAGTCGCATCCTCGGATGTTTTCAAGTCGGAATCTGAAGGTGGTAGTTGTAGCTATAGTTGCCATTCAAACAGAAGGGGCCTCCCATCATTTACACACACTACCTATATATCTGCCTCCCTCTCTCTCAGAGTCTACAAGACAGCCATCTATCCACCATACACGCAATGCTCACAGATAGACTACAACATCATTCAATACCTCTTCTCCGCCAATGTGGTCTTAGAATGAGCTCCCAGGGGACTCCATCATCCTCTCATCCCCCATCCCCCATCCTCCCAGCTACAAGTTATGGGCTTATACCCCCAACCCAGCCACTTGGATCCTTCCATCTTCAGGCATACATCTACAGATACACTAAACACCAAAATCGACATCAGCATCTACATCAACACATCAACACATCAACATCAACATTTCCATCGCCATCGACATGACCATCACCATCTACAAGACCACCCAATAGAACCAGCGACACAAAATACACAAGGCCGTACAAATTCATCAAAAATCTCCAATCCCTAGAAAATACCTCGAACCTCACCACCGCGAATCGCAAAAAAGGGGGAATCGCAAAGATATATGCACGGGCACAGCAGCCCTCGGGGGAAAAACGTTAAGAACCGGGGTGTTGTGAAGTAGGAAAAAAAAGAATTGAATCAAGAAGTAGTCGGGTAACCAAAACCTGGGTTTAGAATAGGGGGAGAAACCAGAACGCGGAGTGAGAGAATGAGGGATAAGGGAGCCAAAACCGATGTCAGAGGAAAGTTGTCTCATCCGAAAAACTCATCCGACACCAGACTTTCCCACGGCTTGCCCGTATCCCATACATTCTGCACCAACTCGCGTGCTTTCTTGACCTGTCATCAGTTAGCATCTCTCTCCAAATCCAAAGACACCCTCTCAATAACCAGTAGAACAGTAACAACTCACCTGCGTCATGCCAAACCCTTCAACACTCATCAACCTCTCCATAATCTTGCCCCGTTGCCCCTCATCAATAGCCTCACACCCCGCCGTAAACATCGGAAACAGCAAACACGCCTCCGCCGTACTGCCCTTGCGCACCTTAAACAGACTATTAACAATCTCCTTGACCGCATTCTGCGTCTCGGCGTCGTCCTTCGCTCTCCCCAACACGCGCCGATACAGATGTATGAGCCCGGCCCAATGGAACGCTTCGTTCGTCGCGTAGATTTCTAGACTGTCCCACGCCATTTCGCTCTCCGAGTCGTGCGGGCCGCGGTGGTCGCACGCTTTGTAGACGTGGTCGCGCGATTCCTGGAGCTCTGCCATGACGCGTTCGGCCGACTCAACGATATCGGGCGTCGGGCGCCAGTCCTCGCGTATATTCCCATTCTGGTCGATGCGCTCACCCTCGCAATGTTTCGCGAGCTCAGCGATGCGGGCCAAGATGCCGATGCAGCGGCTGGTGAAGCCGAGCAGACAGTCGATCTGGAAATCATCGTCTGTGTCGAGGTCGTCTTGGGCCCAGTAGCTGGAGCTGAGCGGACGGTCGTTTTTGCTGCCGCTGAGGCTGCCGAGGACGTCGAGGTAGGCGAACCAGCGGCCGAGGAAGTAGGAGACCTTGTCCTTGCGGTGGACGGACTGTGGGCCGCCGCGGGCGATGATCATCTGCCGTGCGACGGTGAGATGATTCTGCCAAGAGATGGGGACCTCGAAGGTATTCGGGGAGATGATCTCGATGGCGGCGAGCATGATGGCGGTGGTGAGGGTGGTGTTGGAGATTTGCTCTGTGCTGTCGTAGAGGGCACGCCGGAGTTCAGGGAAGACGTCGCGTACGTATTCGGCGATTCGATAGGTTGGTTCTGGGTGGTTGAGGAGGCGAGCACGATGACTCGCCGAGAAGGCTAGGAGGAGGCTGAGGAGTGTGTTGTCACGCACGGCCACTAGCATGCAATCAGCGAGGGTACAGGCAGTCGGTGAATCCAGACTTACTATGAGGCAAGAGCTTCCTGAACGGATTCTGCTCGCAGTCATGAGGGACTAGGATCCGCGAAGTATGATTAAGGAAATGATGAAAATAAAGCAGATTCATCCGATTTTCAAGAAGCAGATCAGGAAGCGGTAGAAGCAGTTTGGGTATACGAATAGCGACAGGTTTGGAATAGTAGCCACCGGGTTCAAAAGCAATGTCTCTGGACCTGGACTCGGGTTCTTCGTCGCTTCCGCCGGTGCGGAAGTACTGCTCGGCCGGGGTGCCTCTTGGGACCGACGGACTTATTTGCTGGATGGCATTGTTGTCGTCGTTCTTGGGAATGTCGAGGTCGGGCTGGCCAAGATCATAGCCGTATGTGGTTGTCGAGTCGGAGAAGCTTCTGTGCTGGCGGTAGAAGCGAGCTCCATTCACCGACGCATCGCTCGACTCGTCTATCGGTCCCGAGAGCAAGGAGTTGACAGAAAGCCGGCGTATATCCGGCGGTGACTGATATTGGAATGGAATCCTTGATCCATTTCGCGGAGTGCCGTCATCTGATACCGCGGATGAGCCAGGAGTGAGAGGCCCTCCCAACATCGACCCATACGGTGTCAACGACGAGGTGGATGTGTACGTACTCGACAGAGAGCCCGTCGAGGGTTCAAAGCCTATGTCATTCATGTTCGGGCTGTCGAAAGTGACATTTTTTTGGTCGTTCGGCGGACTCAGCCTTACCCTTTTCGCGCGATGCTCCTGATTATTCTCATACACGGATGAATCGCTATTCTGCCTCGACTTCATATCCACGGTCGAGAAGGTCGAGTTGGTCCTGTACGGTGGATGCATGCCGGATGGGGAAGGTGGTGAAATGGCGGAACCCCGCCTCACCCCGGGGAAGCTCGGGTTGTCCATTTTTGCTGTCGTGGGCGTGCAGTTGTTTGAGCCGTCTTTGTATTGCACGTTTTGAAGCTGAGGATCGAGTGGGAAGGTCATGCCCTGTTTCGAAGAGTCGGGCATGGCGAACGAGCTCTCCTGCGGCGTGAAGGCGCCATTCTTGGACCCACCCCCATTGTACGAGAAGAATGTCTGGTTGAAGGCTGCACCGAGTGCATCTTGACTGCCCTGCGCAAAGTCGGTCGGTATGGCAGGGTTGGAGTTGGCGCGGGAGTGGGTGTTGGTCGCCGAGGAGGATGCCCGCCGCAGTCCGTTGCCAGCGCCAAAGGGGTTGTTCGCGGGGAAGAATATGGTGTGAGGGCTGCTGTTGAGGCTCTTTGCAGAGGTTGGGGTCTCGTCTTCGGGCTTCTTCTTGGTCCGGCCCCCCCAATTCAGGCGGATGCTGTAGTCACACGTCTCGCCTTGCCGCTCGCAATTGACACATCTCGGTTTCTCCTCGCCGCTGTTAAGGTTAGGGGTGGTGTGATATGAGGAAGGGTGGGTGGTCTGCTCACCATTTGACTTTGCGGGCTTTGCAAGGCCTGGGGAAATTATCAGTGTCAGTGTCGCGGCCTGACTGAAAAAAGTAGAGAGCTTACCAGCAGCCGTTTCGCGAGCGTCTCTTGGGCGACGGGGCGCCCTCTCGCTTGGGACGAGGCATCGGGGAGCAGGTTGGGTCTGTGGTCTGCTGCGATGGAGAAAATGTGAAAGAGAGTATGGGTTGTCGTCTCGTCTCGTTGTTGGTGAGGTGCTCTGGACTGCTACGTGGGGATGCTTGGCGGATACGTGATAAGAAAGTCGAAGGATGGGGTCGTGCAGCAGCGGGAGCGTGTCGCTGGGATGTTTTGCCGTCCCGCAGGCCGTCGTCAGATGCACCGGATGCGCACCGTCTGCCACTGGGTAATGGTCTGCGAGAGTCGAGAGTAGGCTGTATATTAGCTGCAGACAGAGCAGGTGCATGCGAGACCGAGCCCAAGTATCGTGGACCGCCCGCCGCGTCTGATTGGGAGCACGTCGATACGCAACATAACGAGGGAGCTGATGGTCTGGGACAGGTCGGGGACAGGTCTGTCGGTGTCTGGGATGGGGTCTGGAGAGACTGTGTGAGAGAGCAACGTCGCCCGCTGCTGAAGCCTGAAGCCTGACGAATCTGTCCAAAGGCCCGCAAGAATCTCGATGGTGGGAGGGGGCCGGCGCCAGCTCTTGGTCAGCTTTCTGCACCCCCCCAGGAATACACCGTACAGCCCATACGAGACATGTATGGATCAGCCTGCGACGATTCTGCTAGCCCTGGAGCTGCCGATTGCAAGTTCGGAGGGAAAGACGGGAGACAGACTGATAGCAGAGAAGGCCCTCGCAACTGCAAGTAGCATGGAAGCCAGGTGGTTGACCTGTAGGCTGTATACTCCACCTTATAGTGCTCGTACCTATCTGTAGCACCAGCTCGTTATCGATAAAGCGTGAGCGTGCGAGATGATCTCACTTTGACGCGCCATTCGCGTCGTCGTCACGATACTTCGCGACATCGCCGCTACATCGCTCGCTACGTAGTACTCTATTCGACTTTGGCCATCAGGTATCCATCTCATCCCATCCATTCACCCCATCCATCGCATCGCAGCCATCCCACCCCATCCATCCCCTACCAGCCCTCGCTCACCATCACCACCGACCGCCTCATCTCGCAGCCTCACTACTACTCCCCTCCCAAGACCCTCCTCCGTCTACTATCTCTTCGCGACCTCCATCCCAGGCGCCGATCAAGTCCTCTCTTCCGGTTGTCGGCGAAACCAGCAGCAGCAGCGTCGAGTGTGCAAGTGAGGATGAGTGCTGCCAGCGCCGCTGATGAGTTTTTCCGTCGCCATCCCTTACAGCGAGTCGAGTCGCCCTCGCGCGGCTTGTCGTTTGTCTTGCACGTGAGTTCGCTTCTGTTTCGTGTCGACTGTCGGGTACGTGCTGACGCATCGTCGTACAGTTGTTTGGGTTGGCGAGTTATGCATATTCGTTTGCATAGTAAGTGTCTTGATGCCACTGTTGCTGTTGTTGCTGCATGTACTGACTGCGCTAGTCTGGTGTTGAATCCTAATCCTGTGTACGTTGTTTTTGGCATTTTTGCATTTTGAAAAAGAGCTATTTTTAGGGGTAATGCGTCTTGAAAGCGCTGCAGGTGGACATGTGTTGTAGTCTGATCACGTGGACGGTTCTCTTCTAACACTGCCCAGTAATGACTCCTATGGCTGGCATTTTCAATATCTCACCATCTTGGGGCTGTCGTAAGTCCCGTCTGCACCATCCCCGAGTCCCCTGAGCAGAAGATAATCTAGAAACAGCCTCGCGACAGGTACCTTCATCATGGGCCTCATCGCAGATATAACCCTCTCCCCTCGAATATTCGCCTATAAAAACGCCTTATCAGTAGCCAGCACACCTATGGAGGTCGTCATCAGTATCCTTTACTGGGGACTCCGACTTGTACGACCGACCGTTCATATCCCCTTCCACCTCTTCACTTCTTCCCATCCCTCCACTCCCTCCCTCCAACTATCCACCTTTCTCCCTCTCCTCCCCCCCTTCCACCTCCTTCTAACCCCTCCAACAGATAGACGAACGCCTCGTCCTCCCCACCTGGGCCCCCCCCATCGCCACCACCGCCGACCTCTCCTTCCACCTCATCCCCTCGCTCCTCCTAACCCTCGACCTCCTCCTCTTCTCGCCCCCCTACAGCATCACCTTCCTGCCCACCTCCCTCCTCTCCTTGGCCATCGCCTTCGGCTACTGGTTCTGGGTCGAGCTGTGCTTCTCGCATAACGGCTTTTATCCGTATCCGATTTTCGCGCAGTTGAGCACCCCGTGGCGCGTGGTGCTGTTTGCGGGGAGCGCGGCGGTTTTCACGGGGAGTACGGAGGGGTTGAAGGGGGTTTATGGGTGGGTTAATGGGAGGGGGATTGAGGAGGTTGGGGTGGATGGGAGGGGGGAGGTGAAGAAGGGTCAGTGATGCGTGGCAGTGAGTCGAGTGGCAAGATCTTGGTTATGAAAGAAAGGAATTGCAAGAGTAGGGAGGAACTTGTTCTGATTTCCATCGCTCAGGTGTCTTCAAGAAGGTTAAAAAGAGTAGATGCATATCCTGGATGGAGAACCAAAGAGGTAAAGACGCATAGTGGCTGGATGTCAAAGAGCACAACGGCGTTGCATTCCCATTCGGCGTTCGGCATAGATCCCTTCTCTACGTAGAGCAAAAATCAAGTCTCGCAAGTTTGTTTGAATTTTCCAAGTCACGTGCATCCATCCTCAGACTCAACCTCCAACCAGCCAGGTCTCATGCTGTGGGAACGAGGTGGAGAAACGAACGAATGAGGTGGGTGGAGGTGGAGGGAAGACTTTGACTTGTACACAGTGAGCTTGAAACAAATCATTGCCTCTCCACATTGAACCAGTGACATCGCTCTCCCATTGCCTCCTCGCTTCCTAGGTACTTTCTAGCTGTTCGACTCAACCTTGCTATACACGCTCCCCCCTTCCTCTACTTTACTATACAACCCGCATAACATGAATGGAGAGTTCGGTAGCAGTGTACTTGCACGAAATGCCCTGGTCCAGATCCAAATTCCTCGACTGTTGCTACTTGGTTGGCTAGATAGTGCAGCCAACAGTAGCCGTGCGCCAACGAGCCATGATTGTCTCTAGCGAAGTGGAGGAGATCAGGATGTATACATGCTCTCTCCTCGTCTTCGTTTAATTTTTTTCACATCCAGCAATTGTTCGCCCACTCAACCAGCGAAACCAATCCTCTTCACCCTTCATCCAGCAACCCTCCTCATCCGTCGCAAATCCCGTCGCAAATTCACATCACCTCCAGATACTCCTACTCCTACAACATAGGCTTCCCCCTCTTGAGATTGAACGCCCGCTGATCCTTCAGCCACCGCCGGTAGTCTGCCACGCTGCCGATTTTCTCGCCGTAGTAGTCCGGGACGGGGTTGGAGAGGGAGGAGGCGCTGGGATCGACGCGGAATTTCTTGATGCGGGCGTAGAATTCGCGTTCTTTCTGTAGAGGGGGGTGGTTAGTAAAAGCCTTATCCACAGCAACGAGAAATGAATCAGGTTTTGCAGTTTTCCAATATCCCCAAAGTCCCGCCTCTTAGGAACTGCCGAAAAGACCCGCAACAAAAAATAATCTCTCAAACAACAAGACAGGAATCTCCTTACCTTCTCAATCTGCCCCCCAAACCGCCTCCACCCCACCCTAAAAACCGCGCCCCCAAAAACCGGCCCAACAAGCCACCCAACCCCCATAAACCCCACACACATCATGCCGGTGCTAACAATCTCATCCAGCCCAAACGTCTGCTTGGCCCACGCGTCCAGGTCGTAGTTTGTGATGACCGTGGCGCCCAGGAACGTGAAGCCTATGCTGCTGAGGATGGAGGCGGCGAGGGAGATGCGACGGCGGGTTTTGCGCAGGGCGAGAAAGCGGTTCCAGGTTAGGACTGCGTCGGGGGAGTCGGAGGGGGAGGTGGTTGAGGAAGTAGGGGTGGTGGTGGTGGTGGTGGTTGTGGAGGTTGTTGTGGAGGCGGCGCGGCGGCTGCTGGGTGCGGTGATGGAGGTCGAGTAGACGCATCGCACATTCGGGTCTTGGAGACTGGATTTACGACATTGGGATGGACGGCTTGATGTTGCAGATGCTGCCTGAGGCCGTCGGACGAGGGTCGTGGTGGTGGAGAAGTTGGCAATGCAGGGCTGCGGGATGCACTTTTGGGAGGCTTTGCAGGTTATTGATATGTTGCGCAGCGGCAGGGTCGTTCGGGCGAGCATTTTGAGAGAGTGTGGGGGGTGCAGTTGGTGTGGGTTGCGAGGATGTGGTTTGAGAGCACAGAGAGGAGAGATTGATGTCGAGTGCCAAGATATCGGATTGAGCTTGGACCAGGTCGAGACGTCACTTTTTGGTTCGGGTTTGATGGACTTTAACGTTTGACACTAAACAGAAGTACCTTAGGTGGGTACTCCAATGGCCAAATGTTCGACTTATTCTGGAGATGGTTTGGCCTTACCGCGCTCATTGATATGGGTATCTCCTCTATCCAAGAACTGCGCTTATATGTGACCGAAAACCTGTCGGCCTCCTCTCCTTTTCTTCCAGTATCCCGTTCAGCATACGTCAATCAATCCTACTAAACATCATCTTTGCTCGAGAGAAGTCGTACTAAGCATCTCAAGGCTCCAGTCTGCTTGTCCCACGCAATCATTTTCACTTGTTAAGCAAGCATGTTTTCTCATCAATGGCATTGACTACTCTTTCATCGCGAAATCATCGGTTTCCTACCTTCGACTGCAGGTCTAGCTTCATTCAGATTCTCTATGTCTTGCAGCTCAAACTATCGTTTTGTGTCATGACGCTGGCTTCTTACAAGCGTGAGACCATGATGTTCAAAGCTGGCCAACGATTGCGAGAGGATCTTCTTAGATGCCCATTCCCCGGATTCATTCTCGGAAGAAGGGGCTCGAACCTGGATCTGTGATCAAATGTACACGGCCATCATCCATAAACTCTATCCACGGGCAGAACTAACATTCCTCTCGTGCTGCGAAGATAAACGATCGGAGAGGTGTGTTCGATATCAAACCCAGCATGTCAATGGAAACAGGTTCTACAAAGGATTTCCCTGCCCTTTTTTCTTTGTTTCCGCAACAATGTTGGACTATGTGTGTAGGGAGTGGCCGTTGATGACTTCGGCTCAGGGAGCCAACAGCAGACTTGCTCAATTCGGATCATAATCCCTACGCAGCACCAACAGCCGAAAGGAAAACATATAGCCTCACTCAACCTGGACATCTGCCACCAAGACCAGCGAGTACGTCAGTATCGAGGCCATGCATACCGCGCTGGACCGAGAGAAACAGATTCAGAGCAACGTCTGCAGCAATCATTTCAATTCTCACCTCGAAGATGCCAAAACAGTAGAAAAGACACAAGCACCCTCACCTCACCTGGCCTCCCCAGCCCTCCAGTCCAAGCTACCGAAGTACTCCCGCCACCCTTCCACCTTAAAAATATTTCACCCGGATTTCCGCCGGGAGCCATCCCGCCGGAAATTCAGCCAAGCCCTCCTTCCCAATCCGGTAATTTTGAAACCGCAACTCCGGACGCTGGGTCCTATTTCCAACCCCTGAAAAATAATTTTTCTACTTTTTGAGAATATTTTTGCATGACATTGTAGAGAAAAGTGTGATAATTCTTTTCTTTGCTGGGGTCATCTTTGTACGTGGGGTGGTTGGGGTGGTTGGGGTGGTTGGGGTGGTGTTGATGGGGAAAGAGTTTGTGACTTTGGTGGGTTTTGAAAATTTTACGTTTTGCAACTATTTTGGATGAGGATGTAGAGGGAGATGTGCAGAGTAGCTTTTGTGTGGGGACCCTTTTCGCTGAAGCACTGGTTGTGGTGCTATCGAGTGTTTAGAGGGTTTTCGGGCATCAAGTTGGGAGGTCCGACAGTCCTGATTTGAAAGCGCGTTTGCTTTCTGTGCTATAAGGCTGCCGGCTATAACCTTGACCACAGATTGGATGGCTCAGTCGCTGGCCTCCTTCTTTGAACTAATTTGCCCAGAATCTCTTCCATTTCTTGTATCTTGCATCTTGCATCTTGCATCTTGCATCTTGCATCTCTTGCATCTCTTTCAAGTGTCTTCAATCTGTTTTACGTTTCAAACTTTACCCTTTCCTAGGTTGCTTCTTCCAACTTCACATCATCTACAAAAGCTTTCACTTTCTATCCCACTTCTCCGCCAGCATTCCATCCATTGGACTTCGTCGGATTCTTTCCATTTTTTTTTTATATAGCAAATTCAATGTAAAGATATACTTCTCTCGAACACCATTCTGCCAATTTGCCTGCGATTAGAATTTCGATTATTTTCTCATCAGAAACCAAATCTACACCGTCAACTTACCCCATCCCAAGCTGCAGAAAGCCTGCGACAGACGTCGTTGGGGAGATGCAAGGGGTAACACCGAAAGAGGGTGGGAACGCGACGAGCGCGCGTCCCCACGTGACCACCACCAACAAGACCCAACCAACCAACAAGATGCCAGGAGAGCATACCAACAAGAAGACTAGGAGCGAGATCGCCCAGCTATTGAATGAACACGTAAAAAACGCGATTCAGAGCGTCCGCGGACTGTCGGGAGTCGATGAGACGAGGGCATCCCTGATGTCTAACCTCGAATTGACTCTCCGGCTAGTTCAGGAGCTAGCACACTGCCCCGAGGGGGGGAAATCGGACTTTGGCCTCATTATGCAGCGCCTTGATCGAATGGAGAAGACTCTCTCCGCCCCAGGAAGGCCGGAGCCGCCCAAGGCAACGGGAAAAGCGCTGTGGAGCGAGATTGCCGCAGGGAGCAAGAGCCGGGCTACCCTTGAGGTCCGAATGAAGCCTGGAGAGGAGGGGGAAACAATGGAAACGAAGCTCCAGAGGGTGAAGAAGGCGATCCCAGAAGCGAGAGCCCTAATCCCCCACCCACGAATGAAGGAGAAAATCTCCGTCGTCATCCCTTCGGTCGCCAGACGGGACCAGTTAATGAACACCGGAATCGGAGACCACGAAGGAATCCGGCTCATCCGCAGACCCCGACAGGTGATGGTCATGGGCCTCCCTATCAACACGGCCATCACCCACAGTGACAGCGCTGAAAACAAAGCATGGATCGAGGAGACCAACCGAAGGAACGCGGTCACCATCACTAGAGTTGGATGGCTGTATGGAATACGCCGACTCGAGAGAATTCGCCAGGAAGGTGCTCAAACGAAGGGCTCCCTGATTATTGAAGTGGCAACGGAAGACGAGCAGAGCCGGATCCTCCGAGAGGGCCTCCTGAACGGACCCCTGTGGCTTCCCACCAAGAAATGGGACATAGGGATGAAATCCACCCAGTGCTTCAAATGCTGGAAATGGGGACACACGCAGTCCGTCTGCAACTCCCCCGACGAATACTGCGGGCGCTGTGCGGGCCAGCACTCTACAAAGAGCTGCCAGAAGAAAGACAAGGAGGATCTGAGATGCGCAGCATGTAAGAAATCGGGACACTGCGCCTGGATGTCCAAGAATTGTTCCGCCCACAAGGAAGAATGGGCAAAGAAAAAGGCCCTCGAGGCTGAGCTCAACCGAAGCACAGTCTCAGCTCACTATAAGACCCCGGCCGACTCCTTCCCCTCCTCGCATAGCTCACAGGGCTCCTGGACTATGACTGGGACAAAGAGGAGAAAGACAGTAGGTAGACCTACACTACTCTCCAAAGCAGGGGATGCACCAGGCCAGGCAAAGCTCTTTCCCTCCTCCGGACGGTCAACGCCACTCCCTGAGGTGGAAGACGAAGAAATGGAGATGGATGCAATGATTCAGAATGAGCTCGCCCGGAATTCTGCTCAATGACGGTTACAAACATCCTCCAATACAACTGCGGAAACTCAAATGGAGACAAGGCTAAACCAGTCTTCGACTCAATCGACCCGTCCCGGTTCCCTATCCTCGCGATACAGGAGCCGATGATCACAGAACGAAACCCAGGGTACACATACATTCCCCGCAACTACAGGGCCAGCCGTCCCATCACCCTTGGCATGAGAGTGGTTTTCATGATACACGACAAGATTCCCCTTACGGCATGGAAACACATTACCTCTACCGACCATACCGAGCTTCTTCA